>JBBBDQ010001214.1:2467500-2655000 GCA_037127315.1 Ascarosepion bandense
TTGTTCCACCACGGAATTCATGAGGATCGGCGCACTTCATCCAGCTTAATTCGTTACCGGTTGTGGATGCGCACTGCTGTAGAGTGCCAAATATAGGACGAAACGGCCGTCCAGTGATTTCTGCATCCTGTTGAGGTCGAATATAAAGCTCGATGATGTATTAATAATTGCTCACATCCTACTACTAATTTTTGAATTATATATATATATATATATATATATATATATATATATATATATATCAGAAAACATTCTATCCTATATTGTTTGTTGTATTTGTACAAAAGTTACATACAATACCATCTGAAAAATGTCGGGGAATACAACAGTCGAAACGACATGAATATAGCAATAAAAATAACGACAACAATGTGAATAATATAAATGCAATTTTGTCTGTTTCAAAGGAAATGAAGGACGTCTGATGAAATGATCATGGTCTATTTATTAATATGCCGTAAGATGTGGTTGTTGTGTTGTTTTCTATCAGCTGTTCCTCATTTCTCAATATTTCTTTTATGCAGTCTTTGCTAAAAAAAAAAAGACAAAATGATTTGTCGTTCTTGTTGAGTTACTTATTCACGACATATTCCTTGTTTACAATTTGTTACAAACCTTCTACCAAACTTTTTACATAATCTGATATTCTACAATATTTTCAAATTTTAACAAATTAGTGAAAAAGAACAGAAGGAATCCCTGGTAGACAACTAGAAATGAATTGCAGCCATTTGATTAGGAGAAAATAGTAAGAAAGTTTCTCAGGTTCTCGTATTCCTTCGCTGGATATTTAATCATTGCAATGATTAAACGCGTATTTCAGTGTTCTACATCAAGCCTACTTCTAAATTTATCACTAGTTTTCTCTGAAGTATTCCCATAAGTTACAAAGTAGATTTTCATTGAACTGGGTAAGAACACGCGAATCAATTTTAAGCATTTAGCAATCAACCGGATCGTAGCTTTACCTTGTCGGCCTGACCTCGGAGCCGAGTGTAGCTTCTAAATCAAGATCAACGCGGCTAGCTTCCTTATCTCAGGAATGAGAGGACATTCACTTCGCTCACATCATTTGGTTAGCCACTGTTGGAATTATACATTCATGTTTATTCATACCCAATGAAATATTAATCATTCTTTCAAACGTAACGAGACAAATAACTATTTTAAACACACAGTCACTAATTAGGAAAGAGCTGAACGAAATAAAAGATCAACTCGTGATAACGCTAATATAAACTGCTTTTACGTAAGTCACGCTAACACTTCCTAGTTTCCTATAGCTACTAATTTCTTATCACAAAATGCTCGCATACAGCACGGCAGGAAGTAAGATTAGTAGCAACAAGAAAATCGAAGGAAAAATTGATTCATTAAATAAAGACAAATAAAATCGAAAAAATCCCCTGAAGAAAATTAAACAAAAAAAAGCAAAGAAAGAAAAGAAAATAGCGAATCGTGTGATCCAACCTCTCGAAAGTTCTGCTCGAGCAACAGACAGAATGGAAAAATGTACTACGAAGAAGAAATTTAAACGGTCTTAGGTTTGGGATCAACATATAGCATCTGCTTTACGCAGAAAAACTATCTCTCTGTTTGCGAAAAAGAAAAGGCCCAATAGAACATATTACTGAGAGGTGACCAGTTCCCCGAAATAGACGTCCGTGGTAGTACTTTCCTCACTGCTTTAAAGATGTGGGATCTTTAACAATACCGATGCCAGTACAACCTATATTTGCAAGGTCTAGGCTAATTTTGAAGCTGACCCACGTTCACGCATTTGGGTTCTCGACATTAAAATGATATTATGTCACATCTTAATTGTATTGGTTTTTAAATAAATATGTTCTTACATTTCACCACCTTAAAAGTTGTGCAAATATTGTATTAATGTTTTGTCTGAGATGCAGTAAGCGGGCTGCCAGGTCATGGGGATTAAAACTTAGCGGAGATATCTTCGTCACTGTACAACAAAAGAGGAATTGAGACAGTAGTGATGAGGGTAGTATAAAATTCTTCCTTGTCCTCTAAGTTTACCTAATATTGTGGATAAATAGCCTTATGTCACTATCGGATTTTTTTAATGCTAACAATTCTTTTTAAGGACTTGATTGAACGAAAGTGTTTCGTATTAGCGCTCCCTGTCATGTTTTGTCCATGTTTTCTTTTTCTTTTTTTCAAGCAGGTAACGGTTCTATAATGAATGATGCAAAACCAATTTAAAGATTCACTTTTTGCATTAAGGTTAGAGAAACTTCAGGTACATCGATCATATGAAACTGATATTGTGCATGGAAAAACGGGTCAAACTGATTGTTTAGCCCAGGGGTCGGCAACATATGAACTGCAAATATATTTTGACGGCCAGAGAGAATTGACACCTAATGAGTAGACTTACTAGTTGAGGCGATTCATGAATAGAGACTGAATTTTAATTCAATTGAACCGGACCAGTTCAGTACTAAATTCCACTCGAAAATTTGGTCCAAGAGGCCTAGTTCTAACTTGAAACCATGACCAATGACTTGGCCAGAAACGCATCCATTCTAGTTATTTTGTGCTTCGGTTTCGGCAGGACAAACATAAAACCGAAGAGAGCAAAAGAAAAAAAAATGCAGTTGAAAACTATATGATCATATGATTACTTTCCAATTAACATTTTTGTCTTTCAATTCTTAAAATATTCTAGATGAATTTAATATTAGATGGCTCTCGAGTCGACTTACGTCCAGTCATGACTCGAGTTACATGTTTTTTTTAAATTTATCTTGGCTCTAACTGGGATGAATCCTGCGTATCAGTATCTGCAAGTGAAGATAGAAAAAGTTTTTCCGTACCGTTGATGTGCACGCATTTCGGTATTTGTATTTTGTTTGTTCGTAAGGTTTATGTAACTGTATTGTAATATGAGAGACGAGACCTTTTGAATAAATTAAGAGGTCTGCTGTTGAATTCTTTTAATATCTTCTGATCCACCGCCAAATAGATATGAACACTTTGACAGAAAAATTAGAATTAAATGTGCGTTATGTTTCCAGGGCTCCACACATAATATCTGCTGGGACAATGCAGGAATAATGATAATATATATTAGAACAAAGTTATTAGCCATAACCATTAGATATTATGACAACTGTAATACGACAAGCTTTCTAATACAATAAAAATCTCGCTATTAAAAAATAGAAATATTGAGATGCAAGGTTATTTAAAAAAGTCTGAATTATTGCTTTTAAATATCTAAATTTTTTGTACTTTGATCTTGTTATTAACGTACGAAATTTTAATAGATTTTTTAAAATTAAAATTAAAATTTATGCGAAGAAAATATTTCAATGTCAATTAATGCAAAACGATAAAAGATAAACGCTGAATGCCGAATGTTTCAAAATAAATGGACACCAGATTAAGGAATCTGGTTTGACCCATGTCTAGGAAACTTTGCTAATAAGTTAAAGGTAACAAGTGTTAGACTAACCAGACGCACGATTGATAAAATGTTAGGAAATTGCCTGGACAAGCAAGGAAAGATGAAGGTGAGCGGTAGAAGTCTAGTTTTGAAAATCAAACGTAAATTTTTTAAAAGAAATAAATTGCCGCACTTATGCCTCACTGAAAAGATGAAACCGTTTAGTGAATTTTTGATTTTATTATATAATTCTTACTGGCAGTGTTAGATATAGTTTTTCTAGAAAAAATATTTATTTGAAATAATTATTCTGTCTCCGAGGAAGGTTACACGGCATATTGAACATATGTTAGCAGATGCTAAAAAATCAATTATTCAACTCCTGGGGTGAATTTCAACAAATTTCAATTGCACTCAATGAGAACAGAGACTAAAATGATAATCTGAACAATTTGCTGCCTTCATGCAACAAGTAATTTCCATTTTTCAGATATTTGATGAATTTATCAAGTTAATTATTATAAAGAAAAACGTCACCAGATCAGATGTTGTTGTCAAAATTATATCAGAAATCATGTTTGACTTTTCGAAGTCAATTGGCATTATAAGTGATGGTGCCTTAACAAGATAGGACGAAAAGGCTTATTACACAAATAACTTAGAATCACTCAAAGTTATAAAATTCATTAGATTATTCATCAAAATAAATTGTGTGCGATGTCTTTGAATTTTGAATTATAATCAAGGATCAAAGCAAAAGTGACTTGTCTTAAACAAAGAAGTGGATGTATTTCTTAAAAGCAAATGTGTGGATAATTCACATTTTCTTGATTCTGTAAGGCTTGCAAATTTGGTAATTATTTTGGATGCTGTAACTCACTTAATTACATAAATTTAAAATTTCAAGTTAAAATTCAGCTCGTAAATTATATGTGTAAGCATACCGTTGCCTTTTAAAAGGAAGTTGTGTGAACACCAACTTTGAAATCTAAATTATGCGCATTTTTCCCTCAAATGAAGGACAGAAAACACAGAATTCAAAGGATATATGAATACAATCAAAGACTTGATAAATCAATTTGCATCAAGACTTAATGAGTTTTGTCTTCATGCAAATCAGTTTAAATGGTTAAGCTAAGATTTTATGTGGAGGTGGAGACAGTATCAGAATATTTTCATATAGAATTGGCTAATATTCTGTGTGACGATCTAAATTTCATTCTAAAGATATTTCATTGAGTGATTTCTATGCAAAATATATTTTCCAAGTGCAAAGCGTAACAACTTGGTTAATCATGCTAAAAAGATGACATCTTTCTTTGGAAGCACTTATCAGTGAGAGCAATTATTTTCCAAAGTGAAACAAATTACGAACAATTGGAGAACATGATTAACTGATAATTAACTTGATAATTTCTTCATCTTCATCTTCATCAACAAGTGTGAAGCTTAATATGACGTAGCTTTCAAAAAACAAAAACATCAAGTTTCCTATTAATTTTTGGGCTGCGATGTATTATTTAAATAAAGGTTCCTAAAGACAACGAATAAACGATGTTTTTCAATTACTACATTTCGCTGTGTTTAATACAAATAATTTTTTTAAGTATTGTAACAAGTCGTAATTAAAATTACGTATATGTCAATTGTCATTATTATTCTTGTATTACCTTCGTCCATCCCTCTATCCATTATTAATATTCGATCGTGGCAAAGAAACTGCCAACCCCTGTTAGCGCATATTGCTACTTAAAAACGTGTAAGTACAGAGAAACGTTGTTTTCAAGAAACATAATAAAGAATATATTCCACGAACGCAATATTTAGAATGCAAAATTTAAAAAAATAGAAAAGGAAAAGGAATTCATCTAACTCAGCGAATTGAAAATAAAAGAATGAAAAGAAAAAAGAAGAAACTAGTTACAATAGAAAATGTTAATATCATGAATCTACTTGAAAAGTAATTTACCTATGCTCATTCCTTTCTAAGTTTGAGAAGCTTTTTTCATCTATGTTTTTAAGAACTAGTGTCGAATTATATTGATTTGAAGTTATCAAAAATTAAATCAGAATCAATATTAAGAGTCTGTAGGTAATCCTATTTCGCACCCCCAATTTAATCATTCTTTTCTTTTTCAATGAATATACAGATGGTATCAACAGATATGGACGCTACGTAAATTGAAATTAGGCACATAAGAAAGTCCTCATCACTAACAAATTTTGATCTGAAATGTCCTCACCCTGTTATAAAAAAGCTTCGACTGTCGTGCACTAACTTTCGTTCTGTTGTTGAAGTCCCGTTTAAACTTCAGAAAATTTCAAACTGGATCTTTAATTTCTAACTAGGCAGTAGATGCTGAAGGATACTTCAACTTATGCCGTTATAAACTTCATATATTTATCGACGTTTTTTTAACTGAAAATAAATATGCATTTCTTTGCCCATGTATTCGCCTCAATGAATATCCTTGAAAGTAAGTCGGATAGACAGTCGAGTAAACAGGGCATGAATTTACAATGGTGAAATCCTTATGATAATAACGACAATAAAAATTAAATCTTGTTGCAATGACAAGGAGATTTAGCTGATGAGGAGCTATTATATTATCCCTTATTACCTGGCCTGAGATTAGAATAATATTTCTGCAAAGACAAAAGTCATATCGCACATCATTTAGAAATAAACAACGATTAAATAAACATTTTTGAAATTTAATCTACTGTGTATAATGTCTTGGCAACAATCTAGGATTAAAATTCTGATACTCAAGTCTAATATATGTACTGGTATGATGAGTGTGTAGTGCAACACATTTAGATTCAAAGAGCCGATTCAAATTCCAGCATACCTTTTTTATATTTACTTACTTTTTACTACTTTTTCTATTTTGATCGAAATAAGTTTGAATTCACGAGAAAGTTTATGAGTACATCAAAAGTCACCTGCAGAAATACACTGTATATTATATTTGAAACACTTGCAATGTAATAACCAATCTGAGCATTGTGGTTCGAATAAAATATATAATGATAATTCTTTATGTAAAGTTGTTTTTATTGTTTCAAATGTAGTTACTTAAGTTTATAAAAATATTTGCATTTATTAAAATTTGATTCTTGACAAAAACATATGATAAACAACAACGGAAAAAATTATCATTGAGAAGTGGAAACCAAATTGACAACATAATGCACATCTACTTCGACGAAAAAACAATGACTTAATTAAGATGTTTATATTTCATACATTTAAAAGGATAGGAAGAAAGCATCTATTTTTACCAGAATAGCTGATAATATCTACTTTATTTATGAAACCTATTTTCTTGAAAAGATTATATTTCATCCGCAAATATAACTTCAACAATAGTACTGGTTGTGAAGCCAGACAAAACAAATCTTGCCTTTTAAGGAAACAACTAATATAAGCATTACTAATCTGTGAATCTCTGTCGCAAATCCATTTATTTTGTCGTACATAATTTTTCAAAACGTCAGAGAGTGTACCATAACAAAATTTGTGATCAGTTCAGGCAAGTTCGATCCTAATAAAATCTTCAGTAAATAAATATATTTTCATCAATTTGTCTACAAGTGACTACGGAAAACATTTTTTTTAAGGAGTATATAAATTGGAGAATAGTTTGGGTTTCCTATCTTAGTTGACACCATTATAACAAAAAACTATCATTTCTAAACAGTGAAAAATACAAAAGTAAACCAATCTACTGTATGTTCGAGAATAGCATCGCATTTCACATAACATCTTTGTAGATCTCCAGTTGTGTCTGGCTTAAAATGAGCTGCTATAAAAACGATTAAAAGAAAGAAAATTTACAATTAGTGCGTTTAAAATACATATTTTTAAATGAAATCTATTTAAACATTATTAAAATCAGATCTTTGTTACGTATTTTTTCGGATTAAAAGAATGTCGTATCATATAAGGTGCGGAAAAAATTAGAAAATATAGTGAATATCGTTTTACTAAGCGGGGCTGTGGTTGAAAATGCTCTGGTCTAGCAAAGAGAGTTACAAGAAATATGTAGGAAATAATTGAGAATAAGTATTTCGTTCTATAATGAGACGTCGAAAGAAGTAGCTAAATGTATATCAATAACTTGGGTTAAAATGTTTTTAATTTCAAAATAATATCCAACGCTAATCTATAATTAAATGCCCACCATCGGCCAAATAAATAATGTATATCCAACGGCGGTGCCTAAATAACATCTTAGAATGCATAAATAGATTAAAGATATTTCTATAATGTTCATTTTCCTCATTTTGCTGATTTGAACTCTTAAAGACTAAGACCGAATGACTTTCGAAAATAATAATAATAAATTGATTAGTACGGATGTTTATTCAGCAGCAAACATTAACTCACACCTGGTTCGCTTTTCTTTAATATAATCATCGTCGAGTAAATTAAAATTGGATACTCAGAATGATATTCAAAATGTTTTCATGATGCAGTTTGAAAAAGAGTACGACACGATTTTCGTAAGCTTTCAGTGAGACTGCTTCTCTTCAGTGTTATAGTTCACCATCATCTCCTTTCAGAAAGCTATAAAACATTCCAATTTTATGACATCTTTGAAGTGTAACATTGCCCAATTTCGGATAGGAGTATTTCAACGAAGAAATATAAATTAAATCACCAAGGTCAATGCAAAAATAAAATGTAAAGAAAGTAATATACAAGATGGAAGATTCTATAAGTGTAAGTAAATCCCAAAAACAATTGATTAATCTGGTGATTGTGAATTGAAATAATTTGTTTTTTTCTAGCGTTGCATGCAGCAATTCTTGCGGGTAATGTAGGGTTTTTGTTTCTCAGTATTGATTCAGTTCCTTGTTTACTTCAGCCTGCCATTTCATTTTAAATACAGTTTATCATCAAACACAGTTTTCATTATTTTTTCATTTCCTTTTAAATGTTCATTGATACAGTTACTTTTGCATTTTGTTTATCCTCATTCATTTACAGTCAAATCGTTTCTTTTATTTTGATTTTTAATCCCATCTTATATCTGTAATCCTGTTTTTAATCTATTTCTCTAATTCAATCACGTCGTTTTTTTCTTAGGAAATTAATCGTAGAAATTCGCTGTAAAGCTCTTCAAACGCATAAAATTCAAATAGGATGTTGTGATTTTGTTTTTGAACAAGAGGTCTAATACCGTTTGTTCATCTCATCTTACGGATTTTTTGTTACCTTCGGAAGTCTTCTAAATAGATGTTTTATGTTTACCTCGTCTAATTACGTTTCCGTGTATGACTTGGTGGAAATGAACAACAGAACTCAAAGTAATCTTTTGTTCTGTTTAATTTCCACAAAGTAGAGTCTGAAGAAAAACAAAAGTAGTACACCAATAGACAAATAAATGTAAGCCTCTGTTTTGATTACAGTATTTTCAGTATTTCCATTTGGGGGATTCTGCTAATGTTCACTAAGGATAAGTCCCAAGAGACAATGAAGGTAGAGGGATACTGAATGATCTTTGATTGAGGTTAGATGTAGTGTTTATTAGCTTATGTGGGAGATATAACAGTGAAAAGTATACATAAAGTTGTTAAGAATGTAGGGATTGAAACTAAAAGAATATGCCATTGAGAATCTCTTCCACAAACTATCATATGAAGCGAAGAAATTACCCGAGTAGAACACCATTTTTATTAATGGAAAAAGACCGTTTTTAATTCTGTGTACGTGCATGTAAATAAAAATCAATTAGTGGAAGGTGTGCCGTGTTTAATCTTTTGGAAAGGAGTTGGATGATGTAAGTAAATTCATCATCTACGTAAATTTTATCTAGAGAGGTAAGTGAAGCCTGGGTATCGTCAGCCCATATATGGCAGCATCACACCTTTTCAACGGATCTGGCTCCTCTAAGGAGGGTGAATATTAGAAGGTATGAGGAGCTGTAACAGGAAACAATTATTTTAAACCTGTGAATCATTAACCTTGATATCTGGGTAGAGCTTGAGATCAGTAGACGATTTGAGAGACCACTAACACAACATGATATATGTAAAATCGTGAATCGTCACTAGCATGAACTTTGATATATCGAAATTTATAAGAATTTTCATCGCATTGCATTACCATGGCTAGTTTGGAGGAGGAAGACTTACGTGCCAGTTTCTGGTTATCTAGATTTGAAAGTGCTCTTATAAACTGTTGTATCTCATCCATACATATTCAATAAGGATTTCAGCATGTTTTTATGCAGATCATTAATATAAAGCACATATATTGGGACTGAGAAAAGAAACCTGAAAAATGAGTGAACTTATAGCTTGGGCCTCTGATGATTTGCCATTAACAACGATCTTCATGTATCTACCAGTGAGAAAGGATTGCCGTGTTAGAATGTTTTTCCAAAGATTTCAAAACTGGAGATTTTGTGAAGCAACCAATAATATCACACTTTGTAAAAGGTCTTTGACGTACATAAAATGATCTTCCCCTTGATTAATACTTTGTCTTTTGTTGCATTTACACTGTGAGTATTGGGAAATATCAACAGTGATGTATCAAAGTGAAATTAAATCTGGATGACGCTTAGGCAGTTGTTGAAGTTTTCAACAACATCTCGTCTATTATAGATTTAAAGTGGTTGCTGTTACACGAAAGTAATTTATGGACAAGAACTGCTCGCTCTTATAAAAAACAAGGGGTACATTTGATACCTTCGATAAATTTGGGAAGTATCTATCCTACAGATAGTGGGAAATGGTTTTGCAAAGACTGAAGTTAAAGATGGTGTAAGTATAGTAAAATCATTAAGAAACTGGTCCGGATTAGTAGCATGTTTTATTTTTATTCTTGCATAGTGATAGAATTATTAGAAAGTGCGTACCGTTAGAAAGGGACACTTCAGTAAGTAGTGTTCTTGTATAAAATAGACGTAAGAAAGATAAATTTAACTGCAAATGGCAATGCCTTACCTGATGTGGGTGAAATAATATTACCGTCATTTATGGTAGTTAGCATCGATGCTCTTCTATTGTTGGGAATTCTATACGCGATTTTCAAATGAAAAAAAATATTTACATTTTAAACATGGCTTCCTCTGATAGATATACTGAGAATATCTATGCACTAACAACGTTTTTGCAATAATTACTGACAGTCCTAAATGCGGAAAGAGTCGTGCTACAGCGTTCTCTTTGGTAGAATTGCAGCGCGCTAGAAGTGCAAAAAAATCAGGCGTCAACCGTCATTTCGTTTCTTTTGGTATTTTTTCTCAGACAAAACTATACATTCTTGAGATAGAACATTTAGCATTTAAGGAGGCATTTCTAGGAGCTCTATTTTAGATAAATCTTAAAGCTTATTTTCCTCTATGCAAAATATAAATCTCTCCTAGTCATCTTTGGCGTAACGAAAAATCGTCTGATGAAATGGTAAATCTTGGATACTTTATGTTTGGCACACATTTTAACAGTGATTATCTAATAGTCAGGAGTGCCTAATAGAATTTTAGTGTACTATTTTCCACGGAAGGATGTGAAAAAACAATGTCCGATGTGGGCGTGATCACCCACTACTTTAGGAATACGAGAGGTCTTATCAACGATCTGGCTAAGATCGTAAGCTATAAAGAAATTGTAATAGCTTTTACCTTCTTTATCGTTTTGTTTTATTTTCCACAGTTGTCTAACTGCCGTTGTATTAAATATTGAATTCACAATAAAAAATGAATGCTAGCCAATAAATGAATAGAAATGATATTATCGAGTTTTTCAGCTATTTTTCAAACACTGCATAGTCTTGTAGACGATGGAGAAAGAAATTGAAAGATTTATCATGAACGAGATTTACATGAATGTACCTGAACGATAGATGAGATTCATACTTCTGCGAGGCTCTGCCACATGGAAATCCATTTCTAATTTAGACACATACTCCATATAAATTTCCAGTGTCTTGTTTTACAATCAGGGACGGCGAGGCCATGTTTTTGTGTTCCTGCACAGAAATAGATACACCAAAAGTAAATGTAATACATCATGTACTGCGAATTCGAATGAACAAATAATCTGAGTAAAATCATCTTTTATAAGCTCAGTCATGTAAGGAATAAAAGACCGGCTGGAAAAAATTGTTTAATATTGCTGACGATACCATCTGTAGTGATATTCGATTGAAACTGGGCTGTGATGCATGTGTACGACGCCGACATCTGTAAAACGATTTGTACTGCATATTTCCATGTAAACTATTTTATTTCTTTACTTGTATTGTTTGGAAATAATCTTATCGAATACAACGATGATGCATATGTATTGGGATATGCAAGACACAATAACTTTTAGTTTAAGGCCGTAGTATTCCCTTTCGCATATGCTACAGATAAAAGCGAAAATAAATTTCATATGCTCTAGATGTAGTATACACGATCCCAGAGTAGCTATGTAACTGCTTCTGACAGCAATTTAAGTAGAAAAAACTCAATTAAAAACAAGAAAAAGAAAGTAATTTCATTACCTCAAAGAATCAGAATTTCACAGATGATAATTAAAATTAACAATAATGTGAACAGCTATGATCGCCTAGTCCTGGATTGACCTGACATGACATGACATTCCCAAACTTATCGATTAATAATTTTTCAATCAGATAATCAACAGAGAATATGTTTTATATATTTCGAGATAATGAATTTATGAAAACGTGTTAGATGATGTTTGTCAATTACGTTATCACAAAATGAATAAACGCAAAAATAATAAATAAATGGTTGATAATCTCTCATTCTCAACTGACTAAATTTCATATAAATAACAAAATTTAAATAATAGGAACAGTTGACATACTAAATTATTCTAAAATGTTTAGATAAGTAGTCTCAAGTTTAATATCAAAATATCTCTTTGTGTTTGTATATTTTTCATGTAAGAAAAATGGACAATAAAGAGGATAATATGACAATTAATAAAAAAATATAAGCTTCCTTACTGATATGTATAAATAATTAAATTAAAACTTAATTTCACATGAACCACTTGTTACCTGGTAGATAATATTCTTTGAACAATTTATCTAACATTAAGCCCATCCTAAATATGAATAAAATTGCGTCAGTTGTCATAGCGCAATAAAGATATTCATTCACTCCTTACGCGTTTACGAATACATAGTTAATATAATGTGACATAAAATTTTGAATTCACAATCCTGATTAAACATAAATATTTAGGAATAACTTAGAAGTCTATCAGTTAATTTTATTTTGTTTCAGAGGCAAATATGTTCACTGCAAATGTGATGACCTGAAAAATAACAGAATTGACATAAAATTCTTCTTCTATATAAGAATTGCAAGGTATATATATATAGTCACACATACTATTTTAAATTTGTCTGCTTGTAAGTTTTTAGCTGTTTTCTTTATATATATATATATATATATATATATATATATATATATATATATATATATATATAGGCAGCAATCATTCATCTAAACATGTTTTGCTAAAGACGACCGAGATGTAAGATTTTGAATTTTTTATTTTATTTTTCCATTACTCTTTCTTGTTTCTTTTTGCTAGAAATAAGGTAAGTAAACAACTTTCATAAATGCTGATTTTCAAAGCGCTTTCAGTCTTTTCTCAGGTCATTTTCAAGGATGTTATTTTTCCGATGTTGTTATGTTCTCGTGTTTGTCTGCAACGCAATATTTGGTGTTTTACTGTTTTTTGAAAAGGAGAGTTCTTTAAAACTATCGTGTAATCGTCTGTGTATTTCGAAAAACTTTCGAAACTCCATTTCAACTGTTAAGTAATAGAAGGTTAATGGTAGAAGCAGAATAATATATAGTGCCTCTCTTATAGCGAGGTGCTTTCAATATTTTGTCTTAAACAGTACTTTTCATTTGGGGCTATGTTTTTTTTAAGTTATGTCGTAAGAAATTGTTTTTATTGCATTATACTTACTAGATAAGTGGCATATGAGGAGTCCACTCAGATGTGATAGTATGGCCAACATAGGTAATTGATTTAGGACAAGGAACATAATCTTGTATAGGCATTGAAATTCACACACTATATCAGTAATAACTAGTTTAAATTTGATGGGGTAACTATTAATAGTATTAACAACGCTTGATTTCTTCAATCTTCTATATTATAAATTTTACAATTTTTTTTTGAGGAATTACAGCAGAAATGTAGTGTTTAATAAATTCTCATATAGAAAATTCATCCTGTTTATATGCATTTGTTTGCAATAAAATATATTGACATTTTCTTCTGTGTGTGGTTTTTAATACTAGTATCTTTTTGTAGGAAAAAATTTAATTACATTTGTTTATCAATTATGCAGTTGGAAAAATTATTAATGACTAATGTTTGTTTTAGTTTGCTCAAAGATATTCTTTTTGGGGCACGAATTTTGATGTGCTCTATTTAAGTTCGATTTATAGTTGAATCCTTTGCATTCAATTACGCACAAATACCTTTGGGAAAGGTATTAATCTGTCTCTTCACTCCAGTTATGGGTTAAATAGCAGGGCTGATTGGATTCTATAGCCTTCGCTGGAAACCACTTTACCGCAGAAACAATGACAACCTACTGCGAGATAATATTTTGCCCAGTCAGTCAGGTCTCGAAAGAGACATGATCGCCCAAGCGTGTTTCACTAAATATTTAAGAAGTACGTAATTATTGCTATTTTATATATTTCAAGGCATTATCTGATATAGTTAAGACAAGTTGTCCTGTTGGTGAGTTTTTTTTTCTATACAGATAAGTGGTAAAATCGCCGGTTTTTAGTGCTATATTGCCGTTAAGAACGGGATATTGTTATTGTCCATGAGCTTATAAGTAGATTTCAGTGTGGATTTATTTTCAAAATTATTTTTAGATTTACGATTTCACCCATGCTTTTTCTCAAGCAGATATGTCGTTGACGTACCTTGTGTAAATCTTTGGTTTGTCGGTTGCTTTAAACAATGTTTTCTCGTTAGGATATGTAAAATACCGAGAAATTAGGACCTAATATGTTTCCCACAATGACACCATTAATTTATGTGTAGATGTTACTATTATGGTCTAAAAAGAAGTTTGTGTAGTACACGCAGTTACAAGTTTACGATGGTTGGATTTTTGAAGAAGGTATAGATAGGAGTCTGTCGCTAATTATATTGAATGCTTCTTCAACTGAGCCTTTAGCAAAAAGATTCTCAACATCCCAAATCGAAAAACTGCAGATTTATACTAAGTAGGTCGACGATATGTTTGTTTGATAAAAAATATGGACAAAATTGTAAATCTAAAAATAAATTTTGAAAGCCACTTCTCGTTGAAATTTACTAATGAAATCAGGGACAATAAAAAAATCCCGTTTCTTGACTTCAATATAGAGTTAAAACCCAAAAACAAATTATATCTCCATAAAAATACACCAGTAAGACCTCTTGTCTTCATAATTATAATAGCCAGTCCGGAAATATATAAAAGAACAATTGTAACGGACCCCTTAAATAGAGCACTTCAAAATTCCACCTCAAAATGAATATTTTTGAGCAAATGAAAACACATAATAAACCAATTGTCAACAATAATGTTTCAAACTACATCACTGATAAAAAATAAAATTATTCTTCCCCAAATACATGAAACTAGTATTACATATAACACCAAGATAACATCAACCTATTTTATTGCTACCAAAGGCTCATTAATTATAAACAAGACGATTTTTCTAAACGAAAAATTATTAAACAACACATTTCAGCTGTACGTCCTAAAAAACACGTAAAATTATAAATATTTTATAGAAAATGGAAGACACCAGGCCTTGTTGTTTTCATTAATTATAGCATATTAAATCTAAACTTGCGATGACATATAAAGTGTAAAAATTTCAGTGTACTGTACAAGATTGTATATCTTGTCATCAATAAAATACATATAAATGCTATATTACAACTTTTGAGTAGTCGCCTTAAATACCACCCACACTTATAATAATAGTGTGATTAAAAAATATATCATAAATTAAAAGAATCAAGATAAAGTTTAGCTGAAAAAAAGATTATTTAAATCACAATATCAAATCTACCTCGCTATAAGAGAGACACTATATTTCATATAATGTTCTTCTATCATAACTCTTACATTATTCAACATTTGAAATGGAGTTTTGAAAGTTGTTTTAAAAACCGACAAAGGCTTACACCATGCCCAGCAGCGTACATCAGGTGATACCTTTAAAAAACTCTACTTTAAAAAATAAATAAATTATACTAAAATACAAAATAATTACAGGCAAATATTAGAACATAACAACACCGGAAAATAACATCACTTAGCTTGACCTATGAAGACGTAGACAGTGCTTGGAAAATCCAAAATTATGGAATATTTTTACATATATTATCTCCAGCCAAAAATGAAACATGTAAGAATTTAAATCAAAATTTAATAAAATCTTTATTGTTTATCTTTTTACCAAAACTTTAATATATATATATATATATATATATATATATATATATATATATATATATATATATTAATGTATATACGTGTTTAGGCAGACTCTTCTAGAATATTATTAATGAGGAAAACCGTCAGACAAAGTTCGAAAACGGAAAACGAGCTTATCTTGCAATATATTGTTAAACCAATCAGCTTGTTGGTAAATTTAGTCAGACTATATTCATTTAGTATATTCAAGAGATGCACGTCTGTAGTTTAGCTTGCTCAAAGCCCAAAAGAGGCCTTTTCCCTCAATAACGGAAACAAAATAATTCATAACGTGTGAAAGATTTTATAATCATGCATTATTCCATACATTTTTAAACTCAATGGCATCCATTCAACACATTTCCCTCTAAAATATGTTTAGTAATAAATGAATGATCACAAGCAACGTTTAATTGCTTATAAATATAATATATATTATATATATATGTATATATATATACACACACACACACTTCCTATACAATAGCTTAGATTGAATTATACAGAAAAAATTATGCTCACATAAATAAACCTACACAAACTAACGTCTGCCTATATATATATATATATATATATATAATACTAGTATACTTATATGTCATATTTGTTTAAATCAGAAACAATGTGTATAACCTCTGTCAAAAAGTCATGAGTTTATTAATATTATACAACCACACCTCATATATCTCAAGGGTGTGTATAGGTAAGGTTCATTTGTAAATATATATTACAACAAATTAATAAAATCTGTCCATATTAACACACATTTTAGTGGCCCTAGAAATATAAGTACCTAATATATATGTGAATGAGTGCAAGGTTTTTGTACGCAAATGGTTAAAAGAAATTGGTGGTATGCAAGTTAATATAGGTACACGTCAAAGTTCTTCTAACACAAATCTGAAATGTGATATTTCACCTGGGTACTTCCTTTCAGTTGCTGGTTCCGTATATTTCCGTTCAGCGAGAGACGCACTGTGCACCTGGTGTTTGCATTTTATAGATATTACTTTACCGTTTTTCTCAACGATACATGCAACTACATCGGCACGTATACTGCTATTATATATATATATATATATATATATATATATGTGTGTGTGTGTGTGTGTGTGTGTGTGTGTGTGTGTGTGTGTGTCCATGTATAGATTATCTTTACCTGTGTCTTCTTACGGATACACTTATTAAAATTGTCTCTTCGCTTACCAGATGTGACTTCGAATCTCAATACAAAATGTAGACATTCTGGAGAGACATGCACGAATTTCTCGAGAAATTTTATCTATGGATCTAGTGTTTATAAATAATTTTGATAATCTTTCCACGAAAGTACATCAGTATTGTTTTATTGAAGCTGAAATGATAAGCCAAGATAATATTAAATGTGTGATTATCAGTTAATTAATCAGAGAAGTGACACGAATGGCTATATATATATATATATATATATATATATATATATATATATATATATAGACAGAGAGAGAGAGTGTGTAAATTTGTAAATATTCTAATGAGACAATAACACAACAAATGTATATATATATATATATATATATATATATATATATATATATATATAAATCAGCCATTTATTTTAAATCTTGTTTGCGGAACCTTGCTCTGAATGATTTCCAATTATTTAATGTCCTTAAGTTCAGAGTATTTGCTGTACTCTCCGCGCTTGACAATATGGCTTGCTGAAGAGTATCTAAAATTTAATTGATTGCTTGTGTGGGAGACCGTCGGTTCACAGGAGCTATTCCCCTTTTTGATAGGTCTTTTTTGTCCTTCACTCTGCCTGCAACACCTTTCTCACAAAGCTTGCACTTAGCTGTTTAGTCGTAGAGAACCAGACAGGTGACAGTTAGTACCGGGTTACATTGAACAAGTAGCAGGCATCGTCTGAACTCATGTATTAAGCTTTAAATTTTAAACTGATATCCTTTTTATTTCAAAAGAAATTTTTCTTGGATACTTATATTTGAGCAAAAAATGTGTTCATTTGTTTTGCTAGTAAACAATAATTTATTTTAGCTGAATTTCAGGTCGGAATGCGAAAGTTAAAAAAACAACGCGTATACACAAAATGAGTATCCACTAAAAATAACATTTACATTGATATATTTATTTATCAATTCTATTTGAAAGTCTGAGAAGCTCACGGATATAGCCTTTGTTATAATGTGGATATATATAAAGCAAATAATGTTGCATCTAAATATCAATTTGTAAGATTGCCTTTGTTTTTAATAACACAAACAACAACAAAATATTGCATTTACATTGTTAATTTCCTGCAAATTGAAAACTAAATAGTTCAAAATTATATTAACTCCCTTCTGCATTAGTCAATTTAAGTCTGTGATTAATTCAACTAACAAATCTAGGTAATTATTTCATTTAGACTGACTAATCAAAGAAGACAACTTTAGTAAATCACTAAGAGATATTAAAAGTTGCAGTAAAACAATGAAACTACTGAAATACCAAAATACTACCCAGCAGATTACCAATGCTGAGCGGTAAGGAGAAAGCTGAAAACATTAAGAATTAGGTACCAACTTTCCACTTGTCTCAATTAAGTTCGAAGTTCCTAGGAAAAGATCTAATCTTGGTCCATATATTTCAAGACCATATCTTCAAAGCGAAGACATACAATACATCCGCAGTTCTAACTGGAAGTGGATTGTCATCAAATTAATCACAAATAAATATTAGAAAAATTAACAGGAAATGTTCATTTCCCACATCGAAGTTTCGCAGACCTTTCTTAAATAAATGTATTTGTGTCTACAACTAGGGAAAGTGTATGCTCAAGATATACATTGCAGTCTTACTTGAAGAAAGAATCTGCTCTCAACGTAAAACAAACGTGTACGTTTAATGATTGACAATTTTCTGAATGATAATTCACTGCACCGATGACTCAAAGATACAGTGGAGACAGAATTATCACCCAAACAATATGAAATTAGCTAAATAAAGAAACCACTGCCACTAATCTCTTACTATTATGTAGGGGGTTTTCTGCTAATTCTGGTAGAACAGTTTGGTCTCAATCAATATTGACATGTTTGGTGACATGTAAAAATTTCCGAGCAAGCAAATAACTGCATTCCAACAGTGAAGGATTCTGTTGCAACTATAAAGATACAACGCAGTCTTTCTATGTCTCAATATTATCTAAATAAACATAAATATCCTGCGATCAGTCACATAGATGAAGACTTAAAGAACACAGATTATACAATAAAGGATAACACAAATTATACCAGGAAATTTACTAATTGTTTAAAATACGAGAAGATTTCTATGCTAAGATATCCTAGTCAAAGACCGGATCTCAATCCAATAGTCATGCTGTGATTAGACTTGAAGCTATCAGATTATTCCAGGTATCCCTTCAAGCCGTTCCCAACTCACTTCATTTTGTAATGACGAGTATTCAAGAATCATATCCTAGAAACTGGTCAGTTTGTACAAAAAACGTCTCGTCGAAATAGAAGAGTCACAAGGTTCTTACTAAAATGCTTTACATTCGTCAAATTTTTAACTAGGGTAAATAATTTGATGACAGGTTTTTTCAACGAAATAACTTTAATGATTACATTCTCAATCAAAAGATTAAAAATGTCACTTCATACGGTGGTTCAAAATGTATCACTTCATGAATCCGAGTTCTTAGGATTACGAATAAAGAAGTTATATGTAATAGTTGATTCAAAGAAATATATGAAAACATGATACAAACTGTCCAGTTGATTTCGTTGTGATTCTCAACAAGAGACAGCAGAGGAGTTAATGAACAAATGTAAAGAAGTATATAAACTAAGTTACATAATTTTTTATATTTCTGTTGGCGGCATTTTCGTGGCTCACATGTTCTGGATGGTATCCATTGATTTGTTTATAGGACTGCATTTCTATCTTTTACAACTTCTAAGTTTGTGTCATATAGTAGAGTAGTCATAATATACGAGTTTATAACTGTCTTTTGTTTCTAAATATAAGTTTTTATATCTAAGAATTTTTAGTTTATTTTCTTATTCTAATGCGGATTTATATTACTGAGATACTTTATATTTTTTATCTGCTTGATGATTACATCTTCAATATGAAACTCATAATTGAGCATTTAATTCGTTGATGCCCATATTTTATGCATTAAGTGAATAAGAATATGAATTATATAAAAAGCTAAAATAATTATTTATATTTTGTGCTACTTCCCGTAAGGATGTGGCCAAGCATGGACCTACACAGCCATCTATCTCTTTGTAGACGTTAGTTTTCACATTACTAAATCTCTAGCTCCCATTCCGTTGCTCAGTTACATAAGCTACTTAGGACGGTGGCTAACTACTTCCCGTCTCTCTCTTGCACTCGATATTTTCTGCAAGAATTTTTACAGTATGCTTAGGCCAGATCCAGGTGCTTCTTATTTGTGAGTGGCATTCTGACAGTGATGTATTGTCTTTGGGTATTGAAAACAAGTTCAAAAGGCGCGAATACATCAGATTGTTGCAATAATTCTGAAACGTTGATAGGCTTCCCACAACCAGGTTTGTGACTGTCTAATATCACCAGCGAAGGGACACTGTGCCAACGTTCTTCCGACTGCTTCTTGATATCCAAGATGTCACTCTTAATAAAAAGAATACATAAAACCAGATCGATATTCGCATTGGTAAGGTTTTATATAGTAGCGTGTTGAAACAGAAGTCAACAGTCAATTTTTCAAGTGATCTTTCTTCATTATGTGTCAAAACGATTGCATTTGTCTGTAATTAATTAATGTTTAATTTTATCTAATATTCCTCATGGGTTATTTTCTCCTTCCATGTAATTGTCAGTAATCTTCTGGAAAGCGACATATATGTTGTCTCTAATATTCTTTTAATATGTGTGAATATTTTTCAGCATTCATTGTCATTCATGAGTATTTATATAAATAATTTAACACTATACTTTGACACTGAAGATATCTTCGGTTTCTTGGTATTTTATTTAGCTTTAAAAATGTATATCCAGAAATCATAAGTAATGTCATATTTCGGTGTCCCATTTCCATTTGATGTTAAAAGATTTCCCCACTTATTTAAACTTCTTTAAGTGATGTGAAGTGAAGAAGACTCACCAGATAACAAAACAGAAAAAGCAAGACGCCTTAAATAACTCCATGAAAGTTAACGGTCAGAATTTAGAAAAATGAATATTGTGTTGCATCACGACTCAGGGGTGAGTATTTGGGTCAGTAACTCTTTGCCTTCGAAATGAACTCATGTAAGGCTATGAGTACGGGCAGAGTAAACAAGAAGTCGATCCAACATATGTGGGAGCTAGGAAATTTTGCCCGATGTATGCAATCGGAAACTTTAAGTTAAAACCACCATTTGCCACATGCTGCCTCTTGAATAAATAATCATTCTTTGGATAGAGAGCGACTCAGTTGATTATGTTTCTGCTAAGACAGTGCCTACTGATTAAATATAGACAGTCTCGATCCTATTTATGCGGGGACTCGGTAATTTTTGCCCGAGTGCACGGTTTCGGAAACAAAATTTAAGAATTGACCTTGAATAGCATACCAACTGAGAAAAACAATTAAAGTGTCTTTAGACAGAGTTAGGGGGAGATTTGCTTTTGAAGTGCCCGATTTTGTGTATGAAGAAGTTTTGCAAATTATGACAGCGCGAGTTCATCCGCCCGAATTCTTTGCATAAAGCCCGACCTTGTATCACATCCAGTCTTAGTGAGAGGAGTTCCGTGAGAGCTCCCAATTGTCAAGCTTTCTGTTTCTAGCATAATACTACTCAGTCAGGTTTCTGTCTATACATTCCTTTGTTTGTAAAGAAGTTAACATTTAATATTTTGCTTAGCCATTGAAAGGTAACTTTCCCCATTTCAAAGTTACCTTTAAATTTTTGTCGAATTTTCTATTCTTTGTTAAAATAGTTCACAGTTATTTAAATTATACGCGCTTGATTTTGCTGGGTTACTGATCTATCTGTTTAAGTTGAATAAAAAATAAGAGTATTCTAGAAGTTATAATGAAAATGACAGCAGCTGCGGAAAAGTAAACAAAAATTGGAAGCTATTACAAAAATAAAATAAATGAAGAACTTTAAAGCAAAGTAATATTAAGAACAACTCAACGAAGATCATAGAAACAGAGTTGATGAAAAAAGACAAGACCATGAAGACAGAAGGAATGCTGAATAACGAAAGGAAGTTAATAGAAACAATGATTTGCAAAAAGAAAAAATACATAAAACAGATTGGAAATACGCCAAAGCTGAAATCAACGAAAATTCTAAAAAATAAAAATATATGCAATGAAACCAAAGCTACGTTCCTCCATTGTATTATCCGATTTCAAAAGCAGATCGGAACGTCGATTTCTTTTCTATCCAATGATTCCACTCTTTCTGCCTTAACAATACACGATGTTGCTTTCTATCTCTTGTGAACAGTTTGTCGCTGTCTAATCCAAGTTCAAAGCTAAAAATATTAGCTTGATATCTAGTGACAGCATGTCAAGTGATTAACGCTTCTTTCTGTCGTATTGTATTTTGCAAAGAAGGTTTATGCTACTATTTATACTGATTATCTTCTGCATTTTCCTTCGTATAGTTGTTGATGTTGTTTTACTGTTTAAGATACGCGTTCTTACAAAAGATTTGCTTAGATCAGACCGGATTAGAGGCTTTCAGGTTAAATTTTAACCCCACCCACTCCTCTCTAAAAAGGAATTTTTTGGCCCTACCAAATTCTTTAAGCTTAAGCAAATAAGACAAAAAAATGTTATTTTGTTTTTTGTTTATTAAAAAAAAGAATTACCTCTTATTTTCAAACACATTAAACTATAATTAGCATTCTGCAATTATTTAAATTTGTTTAATGTTGCTCCATGTGGAAGCCGAGAGTGTGAACATCGAATTCTAACATTGGAATTAATCAAATGGAATTTTTCTACTTCTGTATATATTCGTGTATAAGCCGATCTAATATAGAGAGCGACCATGATTTTTTTCTATTTATTTAATTCCTCCAGAAAAGAAATACATGTGTATAATGTAATCATTCATCGAAATTGATAGTTTTAACCTCTTCCAAATATTACATGCCTATATTATTTTCTGTTATTTCTGCGTAAAAATATGACCACAAAAGCTTGCGCTATAGTAAAGTATATACTATATATGGCTAATATTTTAAATGTCGAAAGAAAGCGTGTTAATGATACAATAGCGTATCAGAATAACAGGAGTAGCAAAACATTAAGGCATAGGAATCATTCATTTAATCTAAAAAATAGTTTCAAACTGTTATGTCATAACTATTCTCATCATTATCATAATTTCTTTTAAGCGAAGTCGATAGTAGAATCAACAAGAAAAGCAGAAAGAGAAAGATGCTTATACTCGAGATCAAAAAGACGCAGCTGACTTTGAAATACGTCATAGAATATATCATACTCACCGAATATATTAAAATAAAAAAAGTTCGAGGAAATAGCGAGAAAAGAACAAATAACAGAACAGCTCCAACCAATGATGGCAGAAAATTATAGATTATTTAGAATTATAAAGAGATAATGTGGCGAGTCATGATTGCAAGAATCGTGAAGACAGACGGCATAAAATAAATTATTTTTTTATGTTAATTAGTATCTATTTCCGATATTTTACTGGGATTATCTGCGCATTTACAATAACTTATTTAAAAGCAATATTCTGAAGTGACGAGAAAATATCCACTTTGATTTCGAAAGTCTTAAGACATGCCGAAAATACAGTAAATAATTTCAACTTATGAAACAGGTCACTTTGATGTTGTCATAGCGAAATAAAGTGACGAATATTATCAACTTGAATTTCTGATGTGAAATATAATATCAAAATTTGACATGTTTATAATAGAATTTGAAAATCAAAATCTGTTTTCTGTGAAAAGTAAATAATTTTATCTAGCAAGTCTCTCCAGAAATGTAGCTGCAAACTTAAGCTTCTGCAAAATTTTGACGCATAAAAACTTACAAATGATCTAATTTCATTTAATTACAGATTAAATTGTTTTTATAGATTAATGACTTTACACGGGAATTAAAATAACTAATGAAATTTTGAAATTCAATCTCCGCAAATAAATACCAAATAACAACACACCATCTTGTTACCTAAATCAAGTTTTAAATTATAATAGAAAGAATTATCAACCACTTCCAAGAACGTAATTACATTTTCGGACTTTCAGCATTAAAAAAAGATAATTTATGAATCTTTGATTCAACAGTTACTTGTCAAAACTATACACTCTGACAGTAATTAACTGACATTAATGGCAATAGTGTCATCATATAATTAGTGTCTTATTATGTGGGAGAATTTTCTGCTGCACTCTTTAAATGAAAAAAATGAGGAAATCGAAATATATAAATATCACAAACCAACGAATGATACTCTCATCTAACAAAACCCAAAACAAAGATATTTATTAACAGCTGAATATATTAAGACATATGTGACTAGAATATAAAACACTTTTAAAAAAAATTAAAATAAGCTATTGAATGTCAAAACCTTCGTAGATCTCATTATATTGCGATAAAAAGCGTCGACAAGTCGAACGCGGTATATTATGCAGCTCGACCCTAAACTTACAGTTAATCAAATTTATAAAATATAATAAAACACGATCACTTAGTCAAAATAAATCTAAAACATATAAATGCATAAATTAATTCAAATTCCTATGAATAATATGTGATTATGAAACTGGTTATTGATGTTCGTATTTATAAAATCATTCAAATTGGTTCCAATCTCCAACATAGAATATTTCTGATACCCGCATAAATATACCAGATTTATAAAATTTTAAGTAAGTATACCCAAATGTGCGTTGTAATTATTGTATTTATTTTACTACTGTCCCTTTAATCGAATTTATAATCATTATAATGTTTATAATCTTAACTACCACTCCCTTCAAATTATATATTACTGAGCTCTATTTACTGATCACGTAGGTTACATTTACAAATAAACTGCGGTGATATAATTTTACGTCACGGCTCTTATTTCTAAATCTCTTATATCGGTCATGGAAAAAAATGACTAAACAGATAGTATGCAATACCCTGACGACATTTTCTTTAATGAAACAAAAATGATTTCATATTTAAAATTATATATATATATATATATATATATATATATATATATATATATATAAATTTTGAATATATATGGTAGACTTTGAAAAACATCTACTCTGCCAGCTATGCATCGTTCGTTCAGCAATGAATTAGAAAACTCTCAGCTATTGAACGTGTATAATGATAATATACACGCTAAAAATCTGCCTTCTAAAAGTAGCTCAGACAGAATCGCCGGCTGACGCCAATTTGTTCGGGTTTCAGTCCTGGATAAAAAGTAATCGGCTGTCTGACTGTACTGATGAGCTGTGATACAGCGAAACAGATCTGGCTATTTACGCTCTCACACCCTGATTGAGCACTCTGCAAGAATTGTAGACTTTGAAAACAGTAGCTACTCTGGCATCTACGCATCGTTCATTCAGCAATGAATTGGACCACTCTCAGCTATTTGACGTGTATAATGATAATACACACGCTAAAAAGTCTGCCTCCTTCTACCGAGCGCCTATAGCTCAGATGTAGAATCGCCAAATGACGCCAATTCGGTCGGGTTTCAATCCTGGGTAAGAAGGAATCGGCTGTCTAATCATACTGATGAGCTGTGATACAGCGAAACAGATCTGTCTGCGGATGAATATATATATATATGTGTGTGTATATATATAAATTTTAATGTGAATCGAATATGAATAAAACTCCCTTTTGCAGATGTTCATTATTAAATTAAATTTCTTTTACGGAAAAGAAAGAATAATATTTCCTACTTAAACTCGAAACCTTTTTAAATACAAGGTACTGATAGTCATAAATCAAATGTTATAAAATAAATAAATAGAGCTAAATTATGCTGAAAGAATTTCAAGTAATTGTCATTAAATAAATACTGATCAATTTGGGTTTTCCTAATTAATTCGTTGACGAACAGATATTCGTTAACCAACATTTTTAAAGTAATATAACCCGCCCAAATCATGAGGAAAAACATTTGTACTTTTGACCGTAACGTAAGTCCTTAGCCTTATCGATAAACAAACGTTTAAAAAATTTATCCGACATTTATATTTATTACTATAGCTGAGATTTTAATGTATTTATCTCTAAATCACAGTGTGGATAGGTCAATTTACATGTTTATTTTTAACAGAGAAACTGGAGGAAAATCAAATGAGTTAACAGCATTTGATGTTCTTTTGTTTCTGGAAAGGGAGGAAAAAGTTGTAAAGATTTCAGACTAGAATAAAACAAAAAGGAACAAGAAAAACTCAAAAAGGTGTTCTGTTGATGCTCGTAGAGCAATTACTTACAATAATATCCGCAAATATTTCGGTAGGTTAAAAAAATTTGATATAGCATAAAGAAATATTCCGACAGCCTGAAAACATAAATAATGGCAATCTCAAATCGCCAATTAAAAATTATGCAATTATATGACAAAGAATCATAGATATTTCATGACATTTGTAATGTATTTGTAAAGCAAGTCTACATTGAATCACGACGATTGTTGGCAGAGTCCTGATTAAAGAGAAAAGCCTGACAAATAGAAAATAATCCGATATATCTTTTGCAATTCCTTGTTCAAATGAAACAAACCATCTTGCAGGCGATAAGATATTGATTGTTTATGATAACAGGAAGCCAGTAAGACTGTGACAAAAAAATTGAATCACCGATAAACACTATATTCTGTCAGCACTGCAAAATATTATCCACTATATCCGGTGTAAATTGAATGGAATTAAGAGCACCTGTAAAGTCGGACGTTGAAGTTATGCATGTACTTATTCCATCTACAAGAACTTGAGGCATCGATTGATGAAAAACCATCGAGAAATATCCAAGCAGATGACGAACTGGATCTTACATACCTTTTTCAGACCAGTCTGAAAAGCTGCAGATAAAGTATATGAGTTATCCGACAACAGTCACACTTACCTGAGTTTGAATACAAACATTACTAATTTTTGATACTTATATAATTTTTTAGTAAAAACAACTCTCCGTAAATTTCTAAAAAAATGATAATTCCTGGTATATTGGTTCTGATAATCAACTTAGCGAAAGGGAGTGGACCATTATAGTACTTACTTTGAATAAGCATCTTCACAAAAATTCGAATATACCCTAAGATGCGCTTTCATCTTAAGAATATTTAATATTCAATCTACGTGGATATTCATCAAGTAGTTGAGAATACTGATAAAACTTATATACACCCTCTCTCCCTGTATATATATATATATATATATATATATATATATATATATATATATATATAGTGAGTACATCAAAAATACTTTTCTAATATTTAGGAGCAGGTTCCTCATACACAAAAAAATATTTAGTTATTAGATTAAGTTTTAAAATGTTTACATTAAATGGCACTTTGATGCCTGGTACACTAAGTTAGATTTGTCATTCCTGTATACTAGTGGCTAGTCTCCCTTCAAAGTTTCACGTATGTGTTAACTGAAAGGTTTCGTTTAAGTTTGCCAGGATATTCAAATCATAAGCATGTAGATATGAATTTCATATACAGCAGCTTCGATGGCAATAGACACTAGGCTGTACGAGGCTATCGGATTGCCGCTCCAGACTGAAAGCAGCCGAGTCAAACATTTGCCGATGTTTATTGTCACGTTGCAGAGACAGAATAAGTAGCACAACAAACTATGGATTAAAGAAGAGATCCGCTCGTACGCGTGACCACGAAGAACCTATTCTACAAGACGTAGCATAAGTATCATAATTGTGTTAAAATGTGTCACCAAACAAAAGAAATTAATTCTCTCTCCTACTGCCGTAGCGACGCGCACAGTCTATACCTCTCAGGAAGACTGACTATCCTGTCATTCCAGCTCTTTACATAGATTTTGGTAACACGCCTATGCAAAACACCACGCATTGCTTAGACAAGCCAGTTACCGCGCCTGCCCACCTGTACTCGCTTTGTGGGTGTCAAGTCGACCGACCCATTACAATAATATGGCAAGTAGACCTATCATATAGTGCATCACATACTACCGCAGACAGGATAATTCAAGATCAGTTCCTGTATCAGTATTATTTGTAACGTCTTCAGGAATTGTTACTATCTGATTAGCCGATAGTTTTTGTACAAAATATCGATCCTTTAGTATTTATCTGTACTTCTGAGATGAGGTATGATTTACATTATTTACACTGTTCGGCCTGGTGTTCTCGTTTTTTTTTTTTTTTTTTTTTTTTTTTTTGCGATATTGAATGGAAATAACGATGGGGATTATAGTCTGAACAGTGTAAATAATTCTAATTGTTTGTTTCTTCAGTCTCGTTTACGAATTAGGCAACATTTGGAAGTGATGGAAAAATAACTTAACACAACAGATATTTGAAGGCCACTTTTCGTCCATATGGCAGAATCAAGATTAATAGTAAACAGATGCTGGAGACTAATGTGTGAGCTAGAACTTTAGGTACTATCTTCCATATCTTTTATCAGTGCGTCTTATGATGTCTACAGGGAACAATCCTCAAAATCTGCTAGTGGATATACCCCTGCTAATATCAAGACGCATGTGGTTTATCTTAATATGGCTTCGGCACATTTTAATGTTATTGTTCAGGATGCATTGATTGATATCTGCAGTGAAAGATAAATCGGCAAGGGAAGATTGGTTCCATGGTTTACACGTTTTCCTGACCTCGATCTTTTGGATTTGTATCATTGGACCTCCTAAAAGAATTGGTTTATGAAGCAGACATTAATAATGCAGAGATATTTCAATAACCTGTTATGGGGGCATGCGAAATCATTCGAAACAATGTGAGAGTATATGAAAGGTTTCATCAGTCAATCAGTCTGACAGTTGGCTGCGTGTGTATAAGAAAAATGAATACATTTTGAACATTTGTTCCATGTTTATCAGTCAATGTTAGCAAGGACGACTCTTAATAATTGTAATGCTTTGAAACATTTCTATCAGTTCACTCTTTTATTTATTATGCTTTCTCATGTTTTGCATACACAACTTGTTAGCGCTATAGGTCGAACGTTTTGGGGATCTGGTTTATCTATAAGAATCACAGTGACTTGTTTTCAGCTCCTAGACAAACTTTCTTTCAAGCCATACCTCATTGAATACATTTAACAAATATATTAATGATTTTGGAGGTAGTTTTTCAAAAGCATTCATGATGAATTTCATCGGGACAAGTAGCTGTACTGTGAGTTTCCTTTACGGCGTTTATGAGTTCCTCTAGAGCAAAAGGCGGATTGTATTCTTTGGTATTTGTATTAAAATTCAGCCTTTTTTTATATTTTTCTACTTCCTGTCTATTTTTTAAAAATTATAGCTCAGTTTTCACTTGATGAATTGTTTTTGAAAGTTTCTGTCAGTAAATTAGCTATATTCTTTTTTATATGTTATTTTAATATTATTTTGAGAAAGAGGAGAGATTTTTATCTGAGATATTCTTAATGATATTCTAAAATTTTCTGTTTCATATCTGTGTTTATTTTAGTTATATAATCTCTCCATGATTTTATTTTTGCCGGTTTAATAATTCTTTGTGCTATTGCTCTTTTATGTTTGAATAATTTTACCTTTTGAATTATTGGTTGAATATTGAATTTTCTTATTGCTTCTCTACGAAGTCTTATAGATTTTTGCAGTTTTTGCTGAACCACAGTAGTTGATATTTATTTGCTTCATTACTTTTTGGTATGCATTCGCTTACTATTGCCATTAATGTTCCCACGAAATATTATGTAGATTTTCCCCTCTTATTTATCTTTGAGTTTTTGATGACAATTTTTTGTATTACATCTAATCCACTTTGTTAATTTCCTACTGGGTAGATGTATTTCCGTAGATTCTGAAGTATTTCATATTATTGGGTAGTGCCCAATACCCCAGGTAACATCAATAACTTTCCAATTATATTCTATAAATATAACGGGATCGCACAGTGATAGGTTAATAGCTGAATATGTAACTAATGTTTGATGTAAATATGTATTCGTCTTATCATTTAGTAGACATAAGATATTAATATAAATAACATTTTCTATATATTTCTTTTTTGTAGTTATTCTGTGAGCCCCATATATTATTGTGATTGGTACAATCATCTAATGATAGAAATGTTCCTGGTAATTGTTCAATTATTTTCATTAAGTTGGTTTCTTCTATAGCCTGTGCAGTGGAATATAAATATAACAGACGTTTACTGTTTTATGTAGGGTAGTTTTTACAGTTACTGTTTGAAACTTGGATTCTAATGGTATTTTATTATGAGGAATGTTATTTCTTAATAAATTGGATACAACCACAAACGCCCTCAGTTGAGTTTAATGTATATTTTTTTTTTTATAATTTGATTTTAAGAAGGTTTCTTGTAGGCAGATGACCGTGTGCTAGTATTTTGTTATAAGGAAACTCATTTATGTTAGCTTTTAATCCTCTACAATTCCATTGAATAATTTCTCGCATCTTTTGCTTTAATGATTATCTTTCTGTTTGATTAGATTCGTTTATTTCCATGTTATTTACGCTTTGGCATCTGTCTTTCTTGGGGCTTTTAAAATGTTTCAAGTTTTTTTATGTTTTTAAGGACATTCCTCCATCTGCATTAGTTCAAATATCTTTTTTGCTTCTATTAGTGTGGTTTTTGTTTTATGTTTGCTATATTCTTTCTTTGATCTTTAATTGGAGTTAGCGACGGATTTTTATTGTTATTTATTTTTAGGCAGGTGGAAAGAGGTGGAAATTAGTTTTTGTTACGTTTTGCTTTGATTTTAGGGAACAACAGTTTCATTCGTAAAAGGTCTATAGCTTTTCTTTAGAACTGGTTCAAAAGGAGCTTGAGTGATAGAATGTTTATACTTTCTTTTAGTGATTCCACTAAAGATTTAAATTATTTTAATACGTTTATCATTCCAAGATGAGCGACTGCTTGGATTTGAATTGGGTTGCTGGTGAGTTTGAATATATTGGCGTACGTTGTTTTTGTTGTTGTTGTAGGAGTCTTTGATAATTTTTCTACCTTCAGGGTATGTTATATATTTGGTGTGTTTTAATTCTTTTCCTCTTTTGTTACAGATTTCGCACATATTTGAATCATCAGGATGGTTTTGTTTGCAGTTTAGGCAATTCTGTGGTTTTTCACAGTTCATGTGGTCTGTTCCACTTTCTTCACACCTTTTACAGACTGGAGGCCTTGTGCATTTTCTTTGCGGTGCCCATAATTTGGCATTTGAATCATCGGAGAGGATTTGACATACACATTTATTTAGTAATAGTTTATGCTATCTTCATCTCTACTTGAAATTTTGGATTGTTGACTGTGAGTATATATGTATGAGTTTGCGAGAATCATTGACGGCTTGAAGTTTGAGGTTTGATTTTATCTCATTTGATTTTCAAAATTAAAGATCGGGGCTTCGCACTACATTTTTTGATAAATTAGAAGAATTGTGGGAATAAGATATTATAGTCAGTTTATGAAGTGAGTTTTATTTTATTAGAAGATCTAAATATATTTTTGTAACTTCTAAAAAGGTTTTATTCCTTAAATTTTTTTTCAGATTTTGTTTTATTATAGAATTTTTCTATGATAAAAGGGGGAAAACTTTTTAATTGGAGATTTTCTATCAATTCAAGAACAATAAATTGATAGAAGGAAGGCTCATCTGAATCATTTTCGGAATCAGTTCCGATGTTTAAGCGATTTGTGCTTTTGATTTATCATTTTCGGTTTTTAAATTCATAAGAATTTTTAATGAATTCATTGATTGTGCTCCCCACCCACCACGTAGCCCTATAATGGGTAATGTCAAAGGGGAGACCCATTCGCCTTGATAAATTAGGGCTACAAAGTCAATATACTCACACGGAGGTAATGAAACCAATAATTTGAGAATACTGAGCGCCGTTCCAAAGACAACTACACACACATGATTTATAAAGAAAAACATCAGTCCGTCTTCAGCATGACTGACTACTACTGCCACCGCTTTAAATTTCAGAGTCCTAAAAAAAAAACTCTGAAAGCTTGACATGACCAGCCGATTAATATAATCGAGCCCATCCGATCACCTGTCTAAACTAGCAAGGGCCAGTCACCAGGATCACGTCGTAAAGTCACCACGAGTTGCCGCCCACGGCCAATATGTGGCCCACATTGGGGACGTTACTCTTTAACTGAGGTGCAGTTTGCGTATTCTATGACCCCAGCCGACAGGGCAAGAGTTCGGTTGAATCAGATTTTGATGAATACATATTTTTCCCTCTTTTTTTGAAAACTGAATTTTTCTTAAAATTTTGTATTAAAAACATACGAGCAATATTTTTTCCTTCGAAAATGTATTATGTATTTTTTTCTTTTTTCGAACATGCATTTTTCTATAAAATTTTAGTTTTGTTTATTTATTTCTATAAAAGATTATATTGATACTTTCATAGCAGTTTGACCTCGCTTTGGGGGTTAAATATTTACCTATAGCTGAGGCTTTGACAGGTCCTACCACTACAAATCAGGGTGACCCACTGAACAACAGAAATTAAAAAGTGATTCCATGCTCACCAACAACTTTCCAATTAGGGGTCTTGCTGCCGAATAATGTTTACAGTCATACCCAGGACCATTCACAGATATTAAGGAACGATATTTTCCATGTAGATTACATAAACCTGGAAGAGAGATGGCATTAAATATTTGCAAATTTACTTAATAATTCATCAATTTAAAAGGTTTGTCAACGCGTTAAAAAATATTCGCAAAAATATTTATTATGATGACGTCTCACTGTATTTTGGTAGAAAATTTGATTTATAAATTACATATATATGAAAATGAAGTATCTTTTAATAGTTGGCGATCAATAGGCGAAGCAAAAAAAAAACAATACACAAAAACTGTCGATTTTTTGGACAAAGTTACCCTTTTCTACCACAAAAGGAAATATGATAACTTGTACCCATCTGCTAATTGAAAAAAGTACTGTTTTCAGATAAAAATAGAACAACTCCAAAAACGTACATACCTTAATGTTTTTTGTTTCCGTTTATTAGTTTTTCATTCAGTTAAGTTGTAAGTAGTCTGATACGGACAGATACGAGTTCAAAGCTACATAAAAATTCAACGGGAATTATTCTAAAAATTTTATAATTGTATATATTCGATGTGAAGCAAACCTTTACTTTTAAGAGTTACAATTTCTTGAAACAAGGAGAGATACATGACATTAAAAATGCATGTGCTTGAATCATTTAAAATCCGTTAAAGTGGGATTCACGCCTCTATCATAATTAAAATTAAATTGAATATTCAATTTTCACTTTTTGTTTCGCACAGCATATAGATAACTTAGTCGTTACTTGAAATTGTTGAATTTATTTTACAGTTTCCAAGTCAGTAAAGAGAAGTAGACTAATAAAAACGCAAAGTCGACATTCTTAGCTTTAGTCGCTATGAGAAAAAATAATTCGAAGATTTCTCTCTTGCTCACATGCTTCTTTCATTCTAGTTCTTGTTTTTTTACCACTTTATAAAAAGAACATATTTTTAGACGAAACATTAATTATAGGTAACACTGTGAGTATAATAATATGTAAAAAAAATCAGATAGAGTATGCTGTAAGACAATATGGATAAAGTCCTCGTTATTCATATATTAATGTGTAAAATGAATTTACAATTAATTAGTGCTGAAAAATATTTCGGAGTTATATCATTATAATTGGTGTAAAGTAGCTATAATATGACTAAACAATTCTTGGTTTCTTTTAAAGATTTTAGCAAAAATGGTTTTATTGATGAATTATATATATATACGTGAAAAAATCACAAGATCGCCAAGACCTACCGCGGTTTCGCACAACGGCTCGTCAGGGCAACGGCAGACCAGGGATTAACCAAATAAATAGACACACCGAGCAAAGACTAACCAACCAGCATACCCAACGGGGAAGGGGGAGGCTCGGAGGAAAAAAAAAATTAAATTTCGGAGACACAGTATTGTTATAGACACTAAGCAAGAAATTTTGCCTTATGTGGTTAGTTTGTATCGAGCACTTTTCTTTCTTTGTGGTTGGTTCCGTTTGAGGGTTTTTTTTCTTTGCTGCGAGGTACTGTATGTATTGTCGGTACTCCGCGGTTTTCTTTTTTTTTTCCCCTCTTGTCCAACGCTTTATAGCGACGGACAGTAACGGACTTAGATTCTGCCGGTTATTTGTGGTCCTCAAGGTTTGCTTTTGTAAAATTTTAAGATCTAGATACGTACAGAGTCAGTTTTATTATATATATATATATATATATATATATATATATAGGTATTGATGTCAAGTCCGTGAATGGTGAGAACAATCTAACAAGATAACAATATAATATAGTATATTAATTATTGTATCTGTATAGAGCGATTATTGATGTCATCCTGTGCAATATGATATTTATTAAGAAAAATTAATACATCCTTTAGATTGATTATAAATTATAATTCATTCGTTCCATTCGGTACAAATATTTGGTAGAAAACCATTAATAGCATCATCAATTTCCAAAATTATAGTATACTGAATAAAGTTTATTACAATCAACAAACAGATTACACAAGTTCCTGTATCTGTCAAAAACACATGCCCATTTAGCGGTAGATGCAGATCCGAAAAGTCATATTCCAAGTAACATTTTATCCTATTGAACACAGAAATGAGAAAAATATATATATGAATTTCCACTGACCATGGAAATAATGCCTATATAATCATAACTAATATTTTTCTAAATCGCACTCAAAATATATAACTGCTCTCAAAACATTTCTGAGAATCAAAAGACAGACATCTCTCCCCACATATTGAATGTAAGATTACAGGTAAATGTCAAATCCCCATTAGTGAAGGTAGAAATTTACTATGTAATGGGCAGATATGCTAGTATATGTAAGCAAGGACTATATTTTTTATGTATGAAATTAAACGTGTCCTATTTTGTCCTGTGTGATTTTAAATGTATTTTAAAATATATATTTCACGTTTATATGTGTATACCTAACTGTAAGGTTATATGTAGTGTTATTTTGTGTACATGAGTGCATTTAGTTAAGTGAACGTTCCGTATATGTATGTGCGCCCAAATATAATTATGGCTACATGTATGATTATATGTATTATTATATGTATATTCCCTGTATATTGGTGCACTTAATTATAAGTATACTTTCTCTATAAGAGTGCATCAAATAATACATGTTTTTCTTGTATATAGTAGCACTTGATTATATGTATGTTGGGATTAAAATCCAGTCGATAGTCCTGTTCTAAATTGATTATACCCTCCTGTATTGATCAGTTTACTCAGGTATATATGTGATAAAGAAATCCAAATGATATATGCCGGTATATATGTATATATATATATATATATATATATATATATGTAACGATTGTTATGATGTATGAAATGTAAAACATACCAACTTAATTATTAGGTAACCCGCTGTTTTAAAAAAAATTATGTATTTCATACTGTTTTTTTAATATTTATTGGCAAGTGAATAATTGTAAATGAAAATTACAGAATAGTAACCCTCAGGAGGTTGCCACTAAATTCTGTGGTAGACAGGCTGCCAGTAAAGGCTATAGAACCCAATGTGTCCTGTTATTTAGCCCATAAATGGAGGGAAGAGACAGATAATTACCTCTACTGAGTATATTTGCGCGTAAGTGAATGCAAGGATCTCAAATGAAAATCTTTTCTGAGCCGATATCCACTGCACCACAACGCACATTGTTAAAGAGCAATCCGTAAAGAGCGGTGAGTAGCTACAGTATTTAAAGTCTACCTTTCCCCAGAATGTTCAATCGACGGGCGATAAATTTATGAATATGTATATAAAAAATTTAAATTACTTAACCATTGAAAAATTAAATATTTTAGAAAATCTGTTTTAAAACTTTTTTTAAAGCTGCTCCATATAACGAAATTTTTGTTTCTGTAATATGCGATGTTAAACATTAAAAAAAAAATAATTTATTTAATTTTCCACGTCTGACAATTCTCGGAATTCAATGTAATTTTGATTACTGTTGTTGAAAAGACTCGAAATATTTTAAATTAAATAAAATATGATTTATTAAAAATCACAAAAATGAAATATAAACAAACTTCTGAAAAAAACGAAAACAAAAATAAATATTCGCGTATTTCAAAATTAAACTCACAACAAAACAGCTAAAAGAAATTTGATTTTTTTTAAAAAATCAAAGATGGGATTGGATCTCTTCAATATATATCCAGACATAATACCATATTTTTGGCTAAAAATATCGCTGTTGTTAAGGATTTAATATTTACGTCCTGTCGTTCTTCACGATATTCTGACCTAACGTTACGTATAAATACTTTATCTCGTTCTAAATATTATATTGTTACTTTTCCTTATTTATTTTATAGATGTTTTTTGTTTCTTTTTTAACGCTGTATCTGTGTACTTTGCTATCATATAACAAATTCAGATGTTGATCAGATTCTGGAAGCATGAAACTATTTGAAACACTTTTTTATTACTTCCGTTTTTTTTTCTTTTATTTAGAGTTGAGAGTAAAATAATTACATTGAGAGTAAATAATTCACTTTTTTATCGTCTGTTTTCTGCAGTTTTTTTTTCATTTGCTCAAATTTTCTTTCTTTTTTGATAATTATTTTTCCATATTCGAACCAGTACCTTATAAGCTTTTCATTTTCGTTTATTTTCACCGAACATTTTTTCCATCCGACTTCATGCATGGTGTTATTTAAGGTTGTTATTTCAACAGCTAATCGTAGAACCGTTCTAAAATCACCGCACAATACAGCAAGCTCTTTTTATCTATATATGAGAATATGTATATGCAAGCATGTAGATTTCTATTGCTTTCTCGGCTCAACCGAAATCAATATTATTGCATATTTTTGTAAATGTAAAATAATAAAGATTTTTTTCATGAAATATCATTTCTAAGCATTATGGTTTGGAGAATATGTGACCTACATAACATAATTAAAGCAATGCCAAAGAAAAACCCAAAGTAATCTATCTAATAATTTCATTGAAATGTTGCTAAATCAGAAAATTAGTATGATCCTAAAACCAGGGAACAGAATTAATTATAGCCATGAAAAAAAACATGACAATACACTAACGTTATAAAACACAAATGAACGTATCTACATGTGCTAATGCATTCAGAAAAATAATTGTGAAAATTCGCTTGACAGCACAATTTGCTACAAAATCAAAACATTAAATTGAAAACAAATTACATTTTTAGTAGTTGATATGCATGTTGATGACATGCATGTCACCAAATCCATTACAAAATAAATGTTTGTTTTTGTTTGCAACCGTTTTTTTTTTATCAATTGTCAAAAATGTCTTTTACGAGGAAAGTCTATGCAAAGAAGATATTTCTTCTAAAACTTTGGACTGTCCGTACAGAATCACAAAAAACGAATTTTGCGACATAGAAGAAAACACATTATTTGAGGATTTTCAAGTGTTGCAAATAATAAACAGTCAAAATAGTCAAGTAAGAATAAAATCAAATACTTGAACTTTCCATAAAAGTTGAAACTATTGTTTTGCAAGTTAACACTAATCATTACTAAAAAGATTGATAGCATCTACAGGACATACAAAAAAACAACTAACAATACTTTTACTATATCATTTATGATGCAGAAAATAAAAAAATAAAATAATAATACCGTACATGTTCAAATTAGATAACAAAAATGTATTGTGAATATTCTAATGGGAACGTCATGCTAAATATTTCCTAAATATTTATAAAATTTAAAAATCACTTAAAAAATCAAATTGGGTATTATTCCCTGAAGAGTAAATATTAAATGATTTGTATTTCGTTACTTGTTTTTGTCCAAGACACATTTAGTTTATAACATTTGCCGAATGAATTATCTATTCAAAATTAATTGAAGATAATATATTAATAAATTTAATTTGAAGGGTGAATATTTTGAATTGCTGGATTTAAGATTTAATCAGATACTGTCTCATTGATTTACATTACCAAATTAATGAGTGTATTATCAATGATTATTCGTCTGTAATTGTATTCCTAAATAAGCAAAAGCTATATATAATAAAAAAAACAGTTAAGCCACGATTTAAAGGATAAAGGGCTTAATATCAAGAATAGAGTGTATAGAAATACAATCTTCTGTCTATGAAGATTACGTTTAAGCATAAAAGCAAACCTTTACTTGTTAAGTGTTAACGTCAATGTGTGTGTGTTTGTGTGTGTAAAATCACGTTCCCAGTTTAATATTAAGGAAATGCTTGGGGAAAAATGATCGTTGATTTAAGATGTGTCTCCGTGCTGATTGATATTTATTATGAAAGGTTAACCAGAAGAATATTTGAAAAAATTCAGCCAATAATGAATAAGCAATCGAATGAAAGAAACAATATCTAAAATTATACAACTGCATGGAAACAAATTATGAGAATAACGTCACTACGACCATCACAAAATATATGAACATTAATAAATCTTATTGGGAAAGAAGATTGCCGATTATAATATGTTCATTACATTGCTGTTGCTGCTTTCGCGTAAATCATTAAGAGACCTTCACTGTTATTTGTGAAACCGATAATAGACTGATTTATAAAAGCTAATGTGTTTAAATTTTCCATATTCTTGATAAGGTTTGTTTTAAGACTAATTAAGATACATACTCCATGCGTTAATGTACGTGAAGAAATGTTTTGTAATTCTCTGAAAAAAAATCAACTATTAATATTCTGCAATATACAGAATAAACCTTGATAGATAGACTCACATATAAACACATTTACACATAAGTAACTACATTAATACCTACAAAGAAATATAATGAATGAATAGAACTGAAATGTAAACCTATTTAAACAGGAAATTCATATATTAGTGACAAAGGTAGATGTTGATCAACATAATATTCTGATGCGTTTTCATATAAACATGACTGTATTTAAGAAACCGGATATTAAAATAGATTAATCTATTGAATATTTGTGTGTATAAAGCACATTTATTTAGCAAAATTAATTTGATTAACTTGGAATATTTCAGCGGAAACTTAACCTATAGTAATATTTTATTGCATTTTCAAATGTTATAACTTTATGTCGATTGCTTTTGTGTACTAAAACAAAGACATACAAACAGAAACCTTACATATTTCATGCAGATCACTTTTCGCTTGAACACCATGGGATGTTTGTTTGGCTTGTAAATATAAAGATACACAGATTGCTAGGATGTCTTAAGAATGATAAATATTTTACGTTGCTTTCTAAGGTGCTTCGAATTAAATAATCTATTCTCTTTTTCTTCGGTTTTCAACAGAAGCGAGATAACATTAACCTGGTAACTAATTCATAACAAAGAAAAAATAAATCAAGGCATGCATATTTTTTCAAAAGAATATTATTTTGAAGCGTATACATTAGTCTAAGGCGGAATTTGAATTTAGCTCACCGAATAGATTTCTTTTTCGTTTCCCATTCTTACGGAACTAAACATTTTCCATGACTATATATATATATATATATATATATATATATATATATATATATATATATATAAAGTTGTTTTATAATCAATATAGTGAATGACTAGAGAATATACAAAATGTACCTGTTCAGTTGATATAAAAATATCACAGTTTATAATTTTTGAAGAAATTAATTGTACCGTGTTATTGCGGTTTCTGTTCGATAAGAGTTTGTCGAATTTTTTCCCTCAGTTTTTCTTCTTAACAAACCGTTGCGTTTTACTAGTCTTTCACAGAAAGATACCATTAAATAAGATGTCGTAAAATGTGTTCAGACTCGCATATTAGAGATGAAATCTTGCAAACTTTTATAGCCATATTAGATTTTGAAAAAAATGATCATCACAAAATGAGATATTTTTACACACGGAGTATATAATTAGTTATTAACCATTTATACATCACACTTTAAATGTGTGCTTAAACTGATATATATATATATATATATATATATATATATATATATATAGAGAGAGAGAGAGAGAGAGAGAGAATAGTCATCCGCTAACAGATCTGTTTGGCCTTATCACAGCTCATCAGTACGGTTAGACATCCGATTCTTCCTTACCCAGGCTTGAAACCCGACCGAATTGTCGTCAATCGACGATTCTACCTCTGAGCTATGGACGCTCAGTAAAAGGAAGAAGACTTTTTAGCGTGTACATTATCATTATACTCACGCCTAGTAGCTGAGAGTGTTTTAATTCATTGACGAATAAACGATGCGTAGATCCTAGCGTAGCTGCTATTTTTCAAAGTCTATACTTCTTCCAGAGTGCTCAATCAGGTTGTGAGAACGTAGAGAATATCAATAACGTACAGATATACATCAATCTGTTGTCTTCCCGAATTATGTTTGAAATGGCAAGGCTCACCAGTCTCTCGCGTGTATAGATTCCTGAAAAAAAACTGCCAACGTTCTAAGTATAAGATACAGTGAACGCACATCATTAGAGAAAGCAACGAGAATCTCTGTAGTATTTTCTACAATATATAACATCAATTCACACTAAGTAAGATAAGAGTGTGGTTAACCATGTTCCCCCAGTTCCTGAAGAAACATAGCATTTAAAAAATCTAAAATATAACATGAAAAAAATGACAGTGAGTTTGATGAAAATCATTTATTGGAAAATAACCTACAGTCAATGTAATAAATATTAAAATGTTGACATATCAGCTTTTAAACTTTCGTAATATGTACTAAGATGTGCGTTTTGGTGCAGTGGATATCGGCTTGAAATGCGAAACAGATGAGCTGAGTTCGAATTCCAGTTGAATTCCTTGCATTTACTTACGCGCAAATAATCTCGAGAGAAGTAATAATCCCTCTCTTCCCTCCAGTTATTGGTTAAATGACAGGACAGATTAGGTTTTATATCCTTAGCTGGCAAACATTTTACCTAATGCGGGATAATTTTCTCCACATTCAGTCATGTCTCTAAAGTGATATGATCGACTAAGCGTGTATTACATTTGGCACTTAACTGACTGAGTATTTACTACAAAGTTTCAAATGTTTATACTTAAGAAAATAATATATCACTGAAAGAATTGTGAGCAACGAAATGTTAGATTTGTCTCTCGGCTTACAAAACCTTTCAAGCAATAAAAAGAAAACAATTATGCGTGTTTACTTTAACAATTTTGGCGATCATGACTATCCACATTTTATGATTTTGGCTGATCATAGAAAGATTTGTTTTGAACAATTTGTTCTGCCCTGAGATTTATTAAAGATAGAATTCTATGTATTTTCTTGTGGTTGTCTTTCAAACATCCATTTTGTTGTCTATTTTTCAAAATGTTTAACTATCGTTTTCTAAATTTTCAACAATTTCTTTATAGTTTAAGTTTTTGTTAGCCGTGTGCAAATATATTTTGCCATTAAATTTTCTATTGATGCTGTTGCTTCAAAAATTTGCAAATTATCATTTTAGTTACGAATTTGTAAATCAATAAACTTTTATATTTTAATGCTTGTTTCTCTCGATTGGAAAATATGTTAGAATTAATTTAGCACCGTGTGTGTGAAAAAGGAGCAGCATAACACAATTAAGTCTAGCCAAAATAATAAAAACAACATACTGTACTGATTGGCATTCGCGTCAACATTGCTATTAAGAACATTTAAGAAAGTTTGACAATATTCCTAAAGGCAGTGGAGAGGAAACAGAAAGAGCTGGGGGAGTTTCAATGTATGAAAGTGGTCACTAGTGATGAAGATGTAATAGCTCAATTCATCTACCAAGCTTTGTCTCAATACAGAGGCCAACATCAAGTGCGTTCATGAGTGAGGCCCTGGGTTAAGGCGTTAGCTGCTGTAAGACCATGTGTCAGACGACAGGACACTGTAACCTTCTGCACAAGCAGTAGAAACCAGGCATATTTTTCAGACTTTTCCGGCAGTCACAACGACCCGTAGATCTAGCTACATAACTCACCAGAGTAAAACCAGTTAATTATTATGTGTGAGTCTGGCAGCGAGAGATTAACACATATTCTATGTAACAACAAAAATAAACACACCAAAATTCTGGCAGCATTTATCAACATTATCAAAGAAGCCTTCCTGAAGAGAAAAAAGAGTTTGTAAAGTCATCCAGAGAAGGGGATAGAACACAATGGCAAATTTATTAGGACATGACTCATTAGTATTTCAATATATCTTTTATAATGTTGGTATATATATATATATATATATATATATATATATATATATATATATATATACGTGTGTGTTAAAATGAGAGGTCAGTGTTATTTCCATTTTTGCGTAATTTAGACAACACATTATCCATAAGACTCTGTACATATTATTTCTTGATTAAAAATTTTATAGCTTTTATAAATAGTATTAAAAGCAAATAGTATCAAATCTTATTACTACAATTTTCTACAAATGCAAGATGTCCATTAATGGACAATAAGTAAGAATAGCATATTTACATATGAACAACTATAAAACCATCAAAAGAAAGAGAGAGATAAAAAACTTGAGAAAGGGGGAAATTGAAAAAGACAACTAGTAAAGGAGAGAGAGACAGAGAGTGCCAGGGAAAACGTTACAGAGACAGAGAGTGCCAAGGAAAACGTTACAGAAACAGAGAGTGCCAGGGAAAACGTTACAGAGACAGAGAGTGCCAGGGAAAACCTTACAGAGGCAGAGAGTGCCAGGGAAAACCTTACAGAGACAGAGAGTGCCAGGGAAAACCTTACAGAGACAGAGAGTGCCAGGGAAAACCTTACAGAGACAGAGAGTGCCAGGGAAAACCTTATAGAGACAGAGAGTGCCAGGAAAAACGTTACAGAGACAGAGAGTGCCAGGGAAAACCTTACAGAGACAGAGAGAGAGAGTCAAAGACAACGCGTTACAGAGACAGAGAGAGTCAAAGACAACGCATTACAGAGACAGAGAGAGAGTAAAGACAACGCGTTACAGAGAGAGAGACAGAGACAGTCAAAGACAACGCGTTACAGAGAGAGAGATCGAGAGCCAAAGAAAACGCGTTACAGAGAGAGAGAGAGAGAAAGCCAAAGACAACGAGTTACAGAGAGAGAGAGAAAGCCAAAGACAACGAGTTACAGAGAGAGAGAGAGAAAGCCAAAGACAACGCGTTACAGAGAGAGAGAGAGAGAGAGAGAGAGATAGAGAAAGCCAAAGACAACGCGTTACAGAGAGAGAGAAAGCCAAAGACAACGCGTTACAGAGAGAGAGAGAGAAAGCCAAATAAACGCGTTACAGAGAGAGAGAGAGAGAAAGCCAAAGACAACGCGTTACAGAGAGAGAGAGAGAGAAAAAGCCAAAGACAACGCGTTACAGAGAGAGAGAGAGAGAAAAAGCCAAAGACAACGCGTTACAGAGAGAGAGAGAGCCAAAGACAACGCGTTACAGAGAGAGAGAGAGAGTCAAAAACAACGCGTTACAGAGAGAGTCAAAGACAACGCGTTACAGAGAGAGTCAAAGACAACGCGTTACAGAGAGAGTCAAAGACAACACGTTACAGAGAGAGTCAAAGACAACACGTTACAAAGAAAGAGAGAGCCAAAGACAACGCGTTACAGAGAGAGAGAGTCAAAGACAACGCGTTACAGAGAGAGAGAATCAAAGACAACGCGTTACTGAGACAGAGAGGCAAAGACAACGCGTTACTGAGACAGAGAGGCAAAGACAATGCGTTACTGAGACAGAGAGGCAAAGACAACGCCTTACAGAGACAGAGAGGCAAAGACAACGCCTTACAGAGACAGAGAGGCAAAGACAACGCCTTACAGAGACAGAGAGGCAAAGACAACGCCTTACAGAGACAGAGATTTAAAGACACGCGTTACAGAGACAGAGATTTAAAGACACGCGTTACAGAGACAGAGATTCAAAGACAACGCGTTACAGAGACAGAGATTCAAAGGCAACGCGTTACAGAGACAGAGACTCAAAGACAACGCGTTAGAGAGACAGGTCAACGCGTTAGAGAGAGAGTGAAAGTGAACGCATGAAAGAGAGAGCGTGAAAGAAATCTTTATCGAGAGTGAGTGAAAGAGAGCATGTTAGAGAAAGAGATGAAAAGTGCACTAGAAAGCGGTGGCAACTGCGTTGGTGAGCGGAAGAATATGATGAGATGGTGAGACCGGTAAAATCCGCTAAAGAGAGCGAGAATGAAAAAATACGCTAGAGAGAACGAAGTAAATATTACGCTAAACACAAACTGAGAGAAGGAACGAAGAAGAGCTTCAGATTGAGATCAAGGTTGAATAATGCGATGAAGGGAGTGAATGATCCATAGTAAATAGACTGCTACAGTGAGAGAGGGGGGGAAGAACGAGGAGAGTAGATTATAAAAAAGCGAGTACAAATCACTTGAGAGTGTTTGCTAGGATAAAAATCGCGTATGCACGAAATAATAGATCACTAATAGAAGATGAAATATATCGCTAAAGAGAGATTGCTATATTGAGCAAAGAGAATAAATCATTCGGGAGAGAATGTCAGGGAACAAATAGCTGGTGGAGAAAGAGTGGGAGAGCGAGGAGAATAATTTGCTAGAAGTATAAATCTATAGATAGAGGAATAAATCTTTGAACTATCGAAATAACTTAGTAGAGAGCGAAAGGGAATGCATGAATTAAATCGAGAAAGAACAGGATGGAAATATGACACTAGAGCGTATGAGGTGAAGAAAGCGTTAGAAAGGGTAACAAGGAATAATAGGATGTGCTATCAGAGAGAGAGAGAGAGAGAGAGAGAGTGAATTATATGACAAACAGATTTTCGCCTGTCACTAAAAACGGATGGCGAAATAAAATATTTAAGGCAAATTGATCAAATTCAAAATGACTAAATAAGATCATTCCAAACAAATAAAAAGGGCCCGCCATATTCTCCTCCTAAATTTTAAGCTAATAACAACAAATGACTGAGATCAAAGTCACACAACCTCCCATTTTCTTTGAACACACATTATTTTTGCTCAGAAATTATTTTAAGTTAAAAATAAAATTTTGCCTAGCATATTTTAATTTTTCAAGAGAATATAGATGGCATCCAACTCACTATTGGATTATGTCTATTTTTTAATTTCATAAATGTATCCAGGAAGGAAATTTTGAAATTTCGGATTGGTGATGAAAAATGAGTGTCTATGGAATTAGTAACGTTGTTTAAATTATCCCGCCAAAATTCCATAGTTAACTTCATAATTAGTTTTGTTATTCTTAGGATATATGTTGGAACCGTGGATTTGTTGCCTCACTTATTTATTTCTTATATTTATCATTATTTTATTGCAACTCTTTGCTACTGTCACCAAAGTAGCAAACCTACAGATACCGAAAGTAAGTATCTGTTCCGTTTTAAACACTTTCAGTTTCCAAACACCGTTTTTTACACACGCACACACACACACACACACACACACACCTCAATTTATTGTGTGAATGATTTTCCCGTTTTGATATAACGGGAGTGAAATTTACTTGGCAATATGTCCATCTGATTTGGGAAAACTTGAATTATTTTATATGTAATATATATTGGCTCCGTAAATAAATATATTTAAATGCATTACACTAAAATGTGAATATCGTTTTATGCAATCTTTCTTTTGCTCGCAAGAGAATAATACATAAAAGTATCTTTTCAAAGGCTAGCTTGTTGAAACAACGTGATGAAATCAGTAAATTCTGCCAACATACAATGTATTATACTTTTAAATATATCTAAAATGATTTCAATATATTTATTATTTACTCTTATCTATAAAAATTACCAATTTTCTATTTATATACCTTAAAATGTAATTTTTTAACTGCTATATTTCATCTTTTTATCAAAGAATTTTATTTTTAAAATTTCACTGAAGTTTTTTCTCTTCGATAAATGTTTCTTACATATTAAAAACTTTTAAAGTGCTAAAATAGGTAAATAATTCTATCCTTTATGTTCTAATACTTTTTCAGCTTTCCTTTTTTCATATTATATGCTACTGTCTTATATCCGGTTTAAACTTTTGATATATCTAGTTTTCTTTGGCAAAATATCGTTACATTTTGTATATGAGTTCACAGATACTTTTTAAAAGATAATAACTTCCCAACTATATTTGATGACATTATTTAGTATAATTTATTTGTTTTAATACTCCCTATATATATAACCAAATATTCCAGCCACAGTTCACTGCCTGATGTATATATATATATATATATATATAAACATCATATATATATATATATATATATATATATATATATAGTTAGGTTGCAGTATGTTATTATAATAACTTTGTATCGATGTTCTACTTTTGTCTTGAACACTTTTAAAAAATAAATATCAAACTGTTGAATTTCATTAGTATTAAGCATATATATATATATATATATATATATATATATATATATATATGATACCAACACTTATTTTCGATAACGAAATTATAATTTGAATTTAGAAATTAAAACTTTTCTTGAAATAATTAATTAAGTTTAATTAAAAGCTAAATGATTAAATTTATTTCCAGAAGACAAATTAACCGGGCTTATTTCAAACAGAAATTAAATTGCATTGAATTGAAAAATTTTAGTTTTTTTATTTGAATTTTTCAATATATTCGACTATTTATGTGTGATCTACAAATCTGAAAACAAATTTATTCTCGGTTTTAAAAACTTACAAAATGTAATATATATAGATAATATTATTATAATTCAAAATCTTAAAGCAGTTTAATTTTTTTATTAATTTCATCATTATATATATATATATATATATATATATATATATATATATATATATAATTCATATCTAAGATTTTGTACAAACAAATGTGTCAACATTCCACGTCTTGTACTGATTTATTTTTGAATAATCCTACGTACTTAGGAAGGCATTATTCATAGTAATATTTTCATTAAAACTGTTTATAATAAAAACATAGGGACCTGTAACAGATGATACTTGCTAGTGATGAACGATGTGGTGATAAAGAATTACTGAAACACAACAGCTCTTGTGTTGCAGTGTTTGTTTTCATTATAAACATTTAAAAATAATTATATTTTATATATATATATATATATATATATATATATATATATATATATAATAAAATATTCACCTACAAAATCCTTATATATATGAAACTAAGTGGCTAGGTATTATGGGTAATCTTTTTATGTAATTTTTCCATCAAATATTTTTCTTTTTCTATGAAATTCGTCTTATTGTTCTATTTATCCGCACTTTTTCGTGTATAGATTTACTAACTTTTCATGGATGAATTCTTGTTTGCTTCGAACTGAATATGCGTTGCGCTTGTGTTAGGAGTCAGGCCTATGGTTCATATTTCAAACTGATTGTGTCTGAATTTGGTAACATTATACAAAATTACGTAACTACTGTTGAACTTAATGAAAAGGTTAAATGATCTATTAAACAATATATAAAATTGGTAATCTCATCATGAAATTTATCAATTAACATACAATATGTAAACTACATAGTACAAACATCAACCAATATACATGTCGTTTAAAATACTGTGTTTTTCAGCAATCCAGGTTATTTAATAATTATATTTGATAACTTAACACTTTTGACTAGATACCATATATTGGATCTATGTCAACATAGTTCAATTCTATGTTTTTAAACACACCATCAACTTCTATCAATACAATTATCGTTGATTTTCATTACTGCGTTGAAAAATACTAAAAATAAAAAAAATTGAAACATGATTAATGAAAAAGTACAATCCAACCACTTAATAATCTCAAGTACGATCACGGCAAAATGTGATAACACTGTTCGGAATATATATATATATATATATATATATATATATATATATATATATATATATATTTAAATTGTATCAACTGATGTTCAGGGGGTTACATAAGACTAAAAAGATTAAATAGAAAGAATGTAAAGAGAACCACGAACCAGTTAAGGATGGGAATACAGGTGGGATGACAGTTGCATAGGTAGCGAGAAAAGGAGATATATACAGAGTGCTGTAAAAAGAACTGGAGTCAAGTGGTTAAGAGATGGGTATTGACATTGCATTTAAATTTCTGGTGGTTGTAGCCGTCAGGAAAGCAAAAAATAAAGAACAGATTTCCACAGGCGGGAAGTGTGAGAAAAGAAGTTGTCGAGAAGTGTCTTGTGCATTTGGCTGATCTAACTGTGAATAGCTGGGACACAGTTGCAGGATCCCCAATGACGTAAGTTTTTGGAGCAGAAGTTATGAAAATATTTATAAAACAGACAGAGGGAAGCCACATCCCGTCGGTGAGAAAGTGGCTGGAGTCGGCCAGTCAAGTCGGTACCTATCACATTACTGATGCTCCTTTGGAGCCTGTCAAGAACATTGAAATGAACAGCGGTTGCGCCTGACAATATATGACAGCAGTAATCTATGCAAGAACGGATGGTTGATTTGTATATATGCGAGATGGATTTAGGAGGAAAAAACATCCTGGCCCGACACATGACCTAACATTCCTAGCAGTGAATTTAGCTATTGACTCAATGTAATAGTTCCACTTGATATCGAATTAGAGAGTAAGGACGAAGAGGTGCAATGTATTTCTTTCAGGGGGACTCGCTTGGTCCATGCTTATGGGAGGCAGGGGAGGTTGCCTGTGATGATTTAGAGACAGCAGCTTCGCCTTAGACGCATTGAAATTTACAAGCCACTTAACCCATTTCACCACAGAATTTAGGTCCCTCTCAAAATCAGCAACGAGGTTATGGTTGTCTGCCTCACCGGATTTTTTTTTAATGATGCGGAAGTAAACTGTAGTGTCATCTGCGGAAATGCTTATTTGGCAAATGATCTCGTTTGAAAGAACATTTATGAAAATAAGGAAGAGAGTCGGTACTAGGATCGGGCCCTAAGGGACACCAGCGTTTGTACAGTAGGACGCAGAGGCATGCCATTCAAGGCGGTCTTCATTATGCGGTTAGATACGAAATCTTTTATTTATTTTTAGCAAGCGTCCGGTGATACCATAACCCCGTAGCTTGCAAAGAAAACCAGCGTGCCAAACCATGTCAAAAGCCTTGGAGATGTTCAGAGCAACAGCACAAGCATCAGCGGACTTTTCAAGGGCCTAGAACATGTACTATGTGATGACCGTTAGCATAACAGTTTATGGGCAGTAAGTTGTTGAACGATTTCAGCATTAATAATGACCTCGAACACTTTCCCCAAAATTGGAAGTGGGCTAATAGAGAGAGAGTTGGTTGGGTCTGAGGATTCCCCGAGTTCTTAAATACAGGAATCTCAGAAGAGCAGTTCCATCATGCAGGAAAACAGGGCGCAGAAAGACAGTAATTATAGAGTTTAGAGAGGACAGAGGAAAGTTGAGGGGCATATTTCTTAAGGACAATCACCGGGATTCCATCACTTTCGGAGGATCTAGGGTAAATTCAGATAAAACTTAGTGGGGAAATAAGCCATTTTCAACATGTCATGTTAAGACAGGTATTCTTCGACCCCTTATAAACAGTGAATATATATATATAAATATTAGTATAAAAGTATCACAAACCTGTTTATAAACAAAAATGCCTTTTGCTTCTCGTTGATGGTAAGTTGAAACAGCTAGAGCAAATAGTCGCTCTCGTCGAAACAAATCGTTTATATCTCCTCCCCTTTGTCTCATTATCTTTTTATTAGGATAGTAAGAAATACTCAGGTAATTTTCTTTCTGCAACCCAAATTCGCAGATTTGTGAGCTTTTCAGAAATTTTTGAATAATCTTATAAAGTCTATTGTCTTCGGCGAAATCTTAAAAATATTAGATATAAATAAATATTTTTAATAAGTTGTGTAATATTTACTACGTTACATTAGCTAAGAATAAAGGCAGTCATAACATTAATAATTGTTTGCTTGTTTTTACCCCTATTTTATTTGTATAACAAATGAAGAATAGCATAAAGGCTCTGATAAATCCGGCATAAATTTGTCGAAGATTCATTATTTTGTTTGAAGACACATTAAGTTTTTTAAAATGCACATAACTCATTAATTGAATACAAGTAATTTAAGTTTTTCTTTATCAGACAAAATATTAGACAGATAGATAAACAGATAGAAAGGAATATAAAAATATGATAGATAACAATTTTATGAACTGAAAGTGAAATAACTATCTCAATATGGATTTTTCCTACTAATTTTAGAAAGAATATTCTTTGCATTCTTCGAATACTTCAAGAAAAATATGGATTAATCTATAATGCTATATGTAAACATTGCCATTATCTTAAAGAAATCCATGCATTCATTTGCTGATTGTCTTCGAAGGGAAATGAATGAATCACGCATATTTATGTACCGAATTGTTATTCATGAATTCAGTCACAGAATGGTTTCATATTTCATATGTACAGAAGTAAAATTAAAATCTGAAATTTTAAATATATATTGTACGTCATAGATACATATAATATTTATAAACATATATCTTTGGTCTCATATAACAATATATTCCTCATTTACTTCATTGTGTGTCTACTTTTGTAAATTTTATTTTGTAAATTTTATTTTGGGTGCATATAAATGAAATGAAGACTTCTGGTATATTATTTAACTTAAAATAGAGGATTATGTATGCATATTTACCTTTATGTAACCATAGATGTAATCTAAGCGCTTCAACGATGGAAATAAGTTTTAATGGTTTTATCAATATTTTGGAGTTGATTACTTGCAGATCGTACACTTGAAAGCCCAACACACAACAACGCAATACATTTTAATTTGTTCTGCGTTAATGTGGTGGCTAACCATCTTATTTTTGTACGCACACAAATCTAACACATCCAGTAATGAATAATCGAAGTATCTATACAGTATTCTAATTACTTTGTATAATTCTGTCCAAGTTAGTATTTAATCTCATTTTAAAAGAGGGGAAATATATGATAAAATTAAATACTTAAAAAGGTTATATCCAAGCAAGCATAAAATCAATGTTGTTTATTTAGAAAAAAAAAACTAATGTGGTAAAATTAAAAAGGTACCCTAATATGATCTAACCCACCTTGTAATAGTAATGATCAAATAAATATAGGCCATTTTTTCTGCAAATATTCATTACCATTCCAATAACTCAGAAATTCTATAAAATGCTAAGGTAAATTATTTAAAGATCAGATAATTCTGTGTTAACAAAAAAAAAAATAACCAAAAAAAAACCAAAAAAAAACCGATAACCTAACACAACAAAATTATACCGAATAAATATTTAGTTCTACTGAAAATGTTTGGAAATTCTTTCTATCAACATCTAATAATTTTAGGCAATGTAAACAGTATTTCATTCCCTTGACATTTTTGACAATTAAAAAATGAAGATGACACACCAATTATTACATGGGACATTGTTGCAAAAGAACAAAAAAAACACTATTTCAGCATAGAAATACGATATATATCAATGTTTGCCTTATAGTGAAATTAAATTTGTAGTCATGAAAATAATTATAAAAAATGCCTTAATTCAGACAATTTTTTGCAATAATTTCTTTCCCCATTTATCTATGATCTCGAAGTCTGTTTATTTTTATGTATAAGATTTTTTAAAATAAAAAACAGTAATCTCCCTTTATATTTAAGATAATCTAATATATGTAATGGTCAATCTCTGCCCAGCAACTGAATATTTTATGCATGAAGTTGTGCTACTTCTAGGAGAGTTATTATGTATATTTATAAATATATACTCAATATTTCTGTTATATTACATTGAGATTTGTTTTATTAACTTTAGCATGCACGCTCACTCTCTTGTAATATATATGTATATATATATACGGCGTGAGTCTAAATATAACGAAATTGATTGATGAGCATAGTAACTTTCCGCACTGCATCACTAAAATAGAAACCTGAGTAAAGCATGCGTTTGTGGAAATATTCGATCTGGTATAAAGTTTATTCAAACGTATTCAATCTCCTGTGTGCTACTATCTTGTAGCCTTTGTCATTTGTAAGTGTTAGAATATTTTAATTCAGATGCATACTTGCTAATAAACGTTCACAGATGCAAAAAACAATGTCAGTCTGCAGATATTCAGAGAAAACAGTTTAACAATAAGGTGAACGGGACAAATAATGTGAAGTTAGATGTGTTAAATTCCCAATAGCTTCTGCTACGACATATTTGTAGAGTTCATTGTTCATCACTACTAGATCAAATGCAAATGAAACTGTTTTTGTAGAGTATGGAACTCGTTTAAAATGTCTAAGACAGAATACTGTTTGAAAAACCAAAGTTTAGAATTTTGTTAAAGGATGGATATATATGAGAGAGAGAGAGAGAGAGAGAGAGAGAGAGAAATGGACCCAATGAAAGGAAGAAAAACAAATAGCAAAAAGGGAAGTGGAAATACACGGCTATGCAAAATTTTACATTAAAATCTCAATATTAAATTTCAAATTAAGCATTAATCTATTTCAGTTAAATGCTTTTGAAAGAGAAATCGTTTATCTTTCCCTTTCTGATATTATTTCTAATCTTTTTCTTAGTAGTTTCAAAATAAAAGAGATGAATGTTTAATTCAAAATTTTATACTGAGTTTTTAATGTAAAATTTTGCATAAAATTTCCACACTCTTTTTTGTTGCTTTCTGTTTCTCTCTCTCTATGGGAGCTTATATATATATATATATATATATATATATATATATATATATATATATATTCAAGTTGTGAAATTACCAAAAGTTTGAAAAGGTATCGTCTTCGAACGCCAGAGTTAAAATAAAGAAAACGTAATGGCCGAAAAAGTGAAAAAATGCGTTTTGGCATACTGCCAGATCTTTGAAAGTGTTCACCTCGTCAAACTGAAAGGGAGACCTTTCAATATAGCATTTCTGTGCACCAATAACGCAAAGCACCGAGGAAGAGATATGATCATTTTACTCTACTCTTGACAATGGCAAGGCTCAATGTAAATGCCAAAAATTAGATTCATCATGGGAGATTTAAATACCGAAGTAGGGAAAGGGGAAATAACTGGCAACTTTGCATTAGGAATCCACAACGACCGGGATGAAAGCTGGGTCCAGAAATGTAAGGTAACCAACACCTGGTTTCAAAAACACCTAAGACGGTTATAGACATGGAGAAGCCCAGGAAAAACCAAATCTATTATGTAACAAAAAAGAAAATAAAAATTCAGAAAAGAGGTTATTCAATGGAAAACCTAAGCAAGTGCCGACTGTGGAAGCAACCATCTTCTAGTTATCTGAAAATTAAACGTAAAGCTTCAGAGAGTAAGGAAGCCCAGGGCAGCACACAGACTGCAATACATCGACCTGCAGAAAAATACAGAGAGTGTAAGAAATAAATACGAATAACAAATGGGAAATAGAAATTCGAAATGGGATGCATTTAATGAAGCTCTCGTGACATCAGCAAACAACATTGTCCCGCAGGAAATCAGACGCAGAAGAAAAAACGAGTACATGACTAAAAAGATACATGACATGATACAAAGAAGACAAAAACATATGCCAATACTTTGAACTGATTACAAAATACTACATACACTAGATACTACAAAAAGTAGAAACCCAAAGGCAGACAGATTAAAGAGGAATGGCCCAACAACAAATATGCAGCAATGAAGTTTTAAAAGGATGGGAACAAAAAGAAAACTAACACTGATGATCAGGAAGAGACAGTTAAATTTCCAGGGACATGTTGTGATGAAAAGATGCGATAGAGAATGTTACTAAGAGGTCAGAATGATGGTAAGAGAGACAGGGGAACGCAGCGAATAATATTTGACGGGACTGAGCAGGTAGATGTCAGAGCGAGCTTTGGGTGAGGTAAGAGGATAAAGTGTTCGATGAGCTACCAGGGATAGGGTGACATAAAAGACCATGGTCGCCTACATCCCGAAGAGAAACGGCACATATAAGAAAGGAAGTGTTAAGGGGTTCAAAAGATTCAATGTGTCTGCATCAAAACAAAAACACCCTCGAAGAATCAACATAGAAGTGTTTGTGTGTGTGCATGAGAGAGGGTGAGAATAAAAGAAGAATGTGCTTTTGCCGAGAGAGAACAGAAAGTTTGTTTGTGTCGGAGGAGAAGAAGACAGAGAAAGTGAAAGAGTGCTTGCGCCGAGAGAGAGAGAGAGAGAGAGAGAGAGATAGGGGGGGTTGAGTGACAGAAGCGCGTTGCTCAGGCTGAGAGAGAGACAGAGAGAGAGAGAGAGAAGCGCGTTGCTCAGGCTGAGAGACAGAGAGAGAGAGAGAGAGAGAGAGAGAGAAGCGCTGAGAGAAAGAGAGATAGAGACAGACAGAAGAAGCGCGTTGCTCCGGCTGAGAGAGAGAGACAGAAGCGCGTTGCTCACGCTGAGAGAGAGAGATAGACAGAAGCGCGTTGCTCACGCGAGAGAGAAGATGACAGAAGGCTTGACGCGAGAGAGAGAGAGAGAGAGAGACAGAAGCGCGTTGCTCACGCTGAGAGATAGAGACAGACAGAAGCGCGTTGCTCACGCTAGAGAGAGAGAGAGATCGAGACAGATAGAAGCGCGTTGCTCAGGCAGAGAGAGAGAGATACAGACAGACAGAAGCGCGTTGCTCAGGTTGAGAGAGAGAGAGACAGAAGCGCGTTGCTCAGGCTGACAGAGAGAGATAGACAGACAGAAGCGCGTTGCGCAGGTTGAGAGAGAGAGAGACAGAAGCACGTTGCTCAGGCAGACAGAGAGAGATAGACAGACAGAAGCGCGTTCCTCAGGCTGAGAGAGAGAGATAGACAGAAGCGCGTTCCACAGGCTGAGAGAGAGACAGAAGCGCGTTGCTCAGGCTGAGAGAGAGTGAGTGACACAGAAGCGCGTTGCTCAGGCTGAGAGAGAGAGAGAGAGTGACACAGAAGCTTTAATAGATACAGAGTGAGGGTTGTGTGCGCTCTAATAGATACACAGTGAGGGTTGTGTGCGCTTTAATAGATACACTGTGAGGGTTGCGCTTAACCGACAGAGAGCGTTGTGTGCGCTTAACCGACAGAGAGCGTTGTGAGCGCTTAACCGATAGAGAGCGTTGTGTGTGCTTAACCGACAGAGAGCGTTGTGTGCGATAAACGGACAGAACGGATAGAGTGCGATAAACGGGCAGAGAGGATAGAGTGCGCTAAACGGGCAGAGAGGATAGAGCGCGCTAAACGGGCAGAGAGGATAGAGCGCGCTAAACGGGCAGAGAGGATAGAGGGCGCTAAACGGGCAGAGAGGATAGAGGGCGCTAAACGGGCAGAGAGGATAGAGCGCGCTAAACGGGCAGAGAGGATAGAGGGCGCTAAACGGACAGAGTGGCTAGAGGGCACTAATCGGACAGAGTGGCTAGAGGGCACTAATCGGACAGAGTGGCTAGAGGGCGCTAAACGGACAGAGTGGATAGAGTGCGCTAAACGGACAGAGAGGATAGTGTGCTAAAGGGAGGCAATGTAGACTGTGCTAAAGGGACACAGGGTAGACTGTTCTAAAGGGAAACACGTTAGCGCGTGCTTCACGGAGAGAAATTAGCGTCTGGTTTAGAGCTAGAGAAAGTGGCGTCTGGCTTAGAGGTAGAGAAGGTAACATCTGGCTTAGAGATAGAGAAGGTGGCATCTGGCTTAGAGATAGAGAAGGTGGCATCTGGCTTAGAGATAGAGAAGGTGGCATCTGGCTTAGAGATAGATAAGGTGGCCTCTGGCTTAGAGATAGAGAAGGTGGCCTCTGGCTTAGAGGTAGAGAAGGTGGCATCTGACTTAGAGGTAGAGAAGGTGGCATCTGACTTAGAGGTAGAGAATGTGGCATCTGGCTTAGAGGTAGAGAAGGTGGCCTCTGGCTTAGAGGTAGAGAAGGTGGCCTCTGGCTTAGAGGTAGAGAAGGTGGCCTCTGACTTAGAGGTAGAGAAGGTGGCATCTGACTTAGAGGTAGAGAAGGTGGCATCTGGCTTAGAGGTAGAGAATGTGGCGTCTGGCTTAGAGGTAGAGAATGTGGCATCTGACTTAGAGGTATAGAAGTTGGCCTCTGGCTTAGAGGTAGAGAATGTGGCATCTGGCTTAGAGGTAGAGAATGTGGCATCTGACTTAGAGGTATAGAAGTTGGCCTCTGGCTTAGAGGTAGAGAAGGTGGCACCTGACTTAGAGGTAGAGAAGTTGGCCTCTGACTTAGAGGTAGAGAAGGTGGCATCTGACTTAGAGGTAGAGAAGGTGGCATCTGACTTAGAGGTAGAGAATGTGGCATCTGGCTTAGAGGTAGAGAAGTTGGCCTCTGGCTTAGAGGTAGAGAAGGTGGCACCTGACTTAGAGGTAGAGAAGTTGGCCTCTGACTTAGAGGTAGAGAAGGTGGCATCTGACTTAGAGGTAGAGAAGGTGGCATCTGAGTTAGAGGTAGAGAATGTGGCATCTGGCTTAGAGGTAGAGAATGTGGCATCTGACTTAGAGGTAGAGAAGGTGGCCTCTGGCTTAGAAGTAGAGAAGCTGGCCTCTGGCTTAGAGGTAGAGAAGGTGGCATCTGACTTAGAGGTAGAGAAGGTGGCCTCTGGCTTAGAGGTAGAGAAGGTGGCCTCTGGCTTAGAGGTAGAGAAGGTGGCCTCTGGCTTAGAGGTAGAGAAGGTGGCCTCTGGCTTAGAGGTAGAGAAGGTGGCCTCTGGCTTAGAGGTAGAGAAGGTGGCCTCTGGCTTAGAGGTAGAGAAGGTGGCCTCTGGCTTAGAGGTAGAGGAGGTGGCATCTGGCTTAGAGGTAGAGAATGTGGCCTCTGGCTTAGAGGTATAGAAGGTGGCCTCTGGCTTAGAGGTAGAGAAGGTGGCCTCTGGCTTAGAGGTAGAGAAGGTGGCCTCTGGCTTAGAGGTAGAGAAGGTGGCCTCTGGCTTAGAGGTAGAGAAGGTGGCCTCTGGCTTAGAGGTTGAGAAGGTGGCCTCTGGCTTAGAGGTAGAGAAGGTGGCATCTGACTTAGAGGTAGAAGGTGGCCTCTGGCTTAGATTGAGAAGGTGGCATCTGATTTAGAGGTAGAGAATGTGGCATCTGGCTTAGAGGTAGAGAATGTGGCATCTGACTTAGAGGTAGAGAATGTGGCATCTGACTTAGAGGTAGAGAATGTGGCATCTGACTTAGAGGTAGAGAAGGTGGCCTCTGGCTTAGAGGTAGAGAAGTTGGCCTCTGGCTTAGAGGTAGGGAAGATGGCACCTGACTTAGAGGTAGAGAAGGTGGCCTCTGGCTTAGAGGTAGAGAAGGTGGCATCTGACTTAGAGGTAGAGAAGGTGGCATCTGACTTAGAGGTAGAGAATGTGGCATCTGGCTTAGAGGTAGAGAAGTTGGCCTCTGGCTTAGAGGTAGAGAAGGTGGCACCTGACTTAGAGGTAGAGAAGTTGGCCTCTGACTTAGAGGTAGAGAAGGTGGCATCTGACTTAGAGGTAGAGAAGGTGGCATCTGACTTAGAGGTAGAGAAGGTGGCATCTGACTTAGAGGTAGAGAAGGTGGCATCTGAGTTAGAGGTAGGAGAGAATGTGGCATCTGGCTTAGAGGTAGAGAATGTGGCATCTGACTTAGAGGTAGAGAAGGTGGCCTCTGGCTTAGAAGTAGAGAATGTGGCCTCTGGCTTAGAAGTAGAGAATGTGGCCTCTGGCTTAGAGGTAGAGAAGGTGGCATCTGGCTTAGAGGTAGAGAAGGTGGCCTCTGGCTTAGAGGTAGAGAAGGTGGCCTCTGGCTTAGAGGTTGAGAAGGTCGCATCTGGCTTAGAGGTATAGAAGGTGGCCTCTGGCTTAGAGGTAGAGAATGTGGCATCTGACTTAGAGGTAGAGAATTGACCTCTGGCTTAGAGGTAGAGAATGTGGCATCTGACTTAGAGGTAGAGAATGTGGCATCTGACTTAGAGGTAGAGAATGTGGCATCTGACTTAGAGGTAGAGAATGTGGCATCTGGCTTAGAGGTAGAGAAGGTGGCATCTGGCTTAGAGGTAGAGAAGGTGGCCTCTGGCTTAGAGGTAGAGAAGGTGGCCTCTGGCTTAGAGGTAGAGAAGGTGGCCTCTGGCTTAGAGGTAGAGAAGGTGGCCTCTGGCTTAGAGGTAGAGAATGTGGCATCTGGCTTAGAGGTAGAGAATGTGGCATCTGACTTAGAGGTATAGAAGTTGGCCTCTGGCTTAGAGGTAGAGAAGGTGGCACCTGACTTAGAGGTAGAGAAGTTGGCCTCTGACTTAGAGGTAGAGGAGGTGGCATCTGACTTAGAGGTAGAGAAGGTGGCATCTGACTTAGAGGTAGAGAATGTGGCATCTGGCTTAGAGGTAGAGAAGTTGGCCTCTGGCTTAGAGGTAGAGAAGGTGGCACCTGACTTAGAGGTAGAGAAGTTGGCCTCTGACTTAGAGGTAGAGAAGGTGGCATCTGACTTAGAGGTAGAGAAGGTGGCATCTGAGTTAGAGGTAGAGAATGTGGCATCTGGCTTAGAGGTAGAGAATGTGGCATCTGACTTAGAGGTAGAGAAGGTGGCCTCTGGCTTAGAAGTAGAGAAGCTGGCCTCTGGCTTAGAGGTAGAGAAGGTGGCATCTGACTTAGAGGTAGAGAAGGTGGCCTCTGTCTTAGAGGTAGAGAAGGTGGCCTCTGGCTTAGAGGTAGAGAAGGTGGCCTCTGGCTTAGAGGTAGAGAAGGTGGCCTCTGGCTTAGAGGTAGAGAAGGTGGCCTCTGGCTTAGAGGTAGAGAAGGTGGCCTCTGGCTTAGAGGTAGAGAAGGTGGCATCTGGCTTAGAGGTAGAGAATGTGGCCTCTGGCTTAGAGGTAGAGAAGGTGGCCTCTGGCTTAGAGGTAGAGAAGGTGGCCTCTGGCTTAGAGGTTGAGAAGGTGGCCTCTGGCTTAGAGGTAGAGAAGGTGGCATCTGACTTAGAGGTAGAGAAGGTGGCCTCTGGCTTAGAGGTTGATAAGGTGGCATCTGATTTAGAGGTAGAGAATGTGGCATCTGGCTTAGAGGTAGAGAATGTGGCATCTGACTTAGAGGTAGAGAAGGTGGCCTCTGGCTTAGAGGTAGAGAAGGTGGCATCTGACTTAGAGGTAGAGAAGGTGGCCTCTGGCTTAGAGGAAGAGAAGGTGGCGTCTGGTGTAGAAGTAGAGAAAATGGCATCTGGCTTAGAGGTAGAGAAGGTGGTGCATGGTTTAGAGGTAGAAAAGGTAGCGTGTGGCTTATAGGTAGAGAGGTTAGCGTGTGGCTTAAATGTAGACAGGGTAGCGTGTTGTTTAGAGAGAGAGTGTGTAGCGTGTTTAGAGAGAGGAAATAGCGTGTTGTTTAGAGAGAGGAAATAGCGTGTTGTTTAGAGAGAGAAAATAGCGTGTTCTTTAGGAGAGAGAATAGCGTGTTCTTTAGGGAGAGAGGGTTGCTTGTCGTTTAGGTTGAGTGGGTAGCTTGTCGTTTAGGTTGAGTGGGTAGCTTGTCGTTTTGGTTGAGTGTGTTGCTTGTCGTTTAGGGTGAACGGGTAGCTTGTCGTTTAGGATGAACGGGTAGCTTGTGCTTCAGGGTGAACTCGTTTAGGGAGAGTGGGTAGCATGTGGTTTAGAGAGAGTGGGTTGCATGTGGTTTAGGGTGAGTGGGTAGTATGTGGTTATGGAACGGTAGATGAGTTCATTTCTTTGTGAGAGAGAAATGAGTGTTGATTCGGATGAGAGAAGTGTTGTTCGGCAAAGAATAATGTGTTGGAATCAAAGTGGAGTATAAGTATGTGTGGGAGATAGTGAAAGTTTCATAATGTTTAGATTTTTAATGTTTTTTCATTATTAAAGATCATATTTGATTTTCCATTTTTCGAATAATTTGTTGAGTATTGTCCTTGGAAATGTGGATACAATTTCTGTATTTCATTTTGTTTTATTCTAGTTGAGTAAATGAATTGACCATCTGTTTGTAGGGATCAACGTGTGTAACAGGTGTAATGTTGACACAATTTCGCAGAACTGTGCCTTCGCTTGGCAAGGAATGACATGAACAACAGATGTTACTGGACCGTTATCCTGTGACTGTTTGCCATAAAAAACACACTAACTCTTTGGACATGTGAACTGTGAACAGCTGGATAACGTCAAGCATGAGATGAGCTGATTGAATATTAGCATTTAAAGCATATGTGAAACTAGTTGACCGACAATAGAAATTTCATCAGTGACAACCACTGTATTATATGTACAGGTATTAAACATAGCGGAAATTAGTTCTTTTGATATTAGAGCAGTATATGATGAAATGCGTTCTGGATAATCTGCCAGTTATCCGAATGATCACCCGTTGTCAAGATGAAAAAAAGTCCTGAGGAGGAAATATACTTGTTCTACTCCATACTGAACAACACTAATGTTCAGTGTAAATCACAAAAAATTGCAATTATCATGGGAGAAATGAATGCCAAAAAAGGATAAAAGAGGAAGGTATAAGAGTACTAGGAAACCACAATGACCGAGAAAAGAAATGCGATCAATTATGTGATGACCAAATAATAACCAACACCTGCTTTCAAGAACACCAAAGACGATTATGGACATCTGGAAGCCTAGGAGGGTGAAAGAACAAAAATCGACTATATAAATATCGACAGGAGATTCAAGAATTCATTTGTGCCCTTCAAAATTAAACAAATGCCGACTGCGGAAGCAACCGCTTCCCGATTATACGTAAACAAAATATGATAATTCGAAGACTGAAGAAGCCAAATGCAGTATCCCAGACTGCAATACAGATTGTTAAATTTAACCTGCTGGAAAAATATATGAACACTAAGAAAAAGAAACAAGAGGGACAAATTTAAAACGGAATGTCAAAATCTCACACTGAGAGATGCGAAAGTTACATCAGCAAACGACATTATTCTCCACCCCCACCAAAAATATACAGACGCAAAAATAAAAATGAGTTGATTACAGATGTTTTCGACATAATTTATAACAGACAGAAACCAATGCCAATATAGGGAACGGAATACAGAAACATATATAAGAAAAGAGGGAGCAAATGCTGACAGGTTAAAGAAGAATGACTCAATGATAAATGTGCAGAAATAGAGAAATTAAGAATCAGTAATAAAGAGATATGCATAAAAATAAAAGAACAGGACAAAAACATGCTCATAAACAGTATGTATATCATCCGAGACTTGAACTCTCATCAAAGAAAAAGAGAATATACTTAAGCGATAGGAAGAATATATTGGAGATCTTAGTCATGACAAGAGACAGCAACTAACAACACACACAAGTAACAACGGGCCGGAAATGTTAACATTCCAAGTGGAATGAGCACTAATCAATTTAAAGAGAAATAAAGCAGCAGGATCAGATGCTATAGTAATAGTCATGCTGAGAAAATCACAAGATTTCAGCTAAAACAAAATTGCAGAAATAATAAATAAAATCTATAACAGTGGCAATATATCAGAAGATTTCTGCGGGTCGATTTTCATAGCATTAACTCAGATGTCAGGTGCGCTACACGGCACAATCAGTTTAATGAACTACATAAAATTCATCATCAGGACTCTGATGAACACAGCGCGCTGTAGAACTGGGCTAGATATAGATAAGAACAGTGCGTTATTGTCAAGAACTCTGGAACAAGAGAATATTCTCGGAAAAGACAATACAAATGCAGAAGTACGTATACCTGAGTTTCATAAAATACGCAAAGACTTTCTATAAAGTAAACCACAACGACTTGATAGTGATGTGCAGCAACTTAGACATATTCGGTAAAGATAAATAACCAAGAACATGGACTCGTTGTAAACTACCTGCATACGGACAGGAAATTAGTTCAGCAGAATTTAAGGATCTGTAATGCCACCACTTCTATTCAACCTAAACAGCGGGGCAATTCTGAAAGAACTAGAAATCCTATCAGTATTCGTCATTAGCAGTCTCAATCTGAACAATATATGATACGCAAATGATGCAATGCTGATAGCAGATACGAAAAGGAAACCACAAGACCTCTAACAGGAAGTAACTAAAGAAAGCGCAAATAGAGAAATAATCATAAACTACATGAAAAATGAATGCATGGTCATAAGTAAAAAGAAGAGACCAAAATCCCAGTTACATGCCGGGGATACTTAAAGCAACCAGGTAAAGAGATCCAGAGGCGTATTTGTATGGCCAAGGATGCATTCCAAAGCCTGAGCACTGTATTGAGTGACTTGACAATTTTGTTGAAAATAAACAGTTTACTGGGTTGTTATTTGATGTTTCTTTTAATGTGGCAGCGAATGATGAAAATCTTATCAAATATGAATGAAAGTGTAGAAACAACCGAATTGTCATTTGGATGCTGGTGATTTCATGGACGGGGCATTAACAACGACGAGGATTTGGAGAGGACGAACACGAACAGGAAATATAATCAACATTATGGAAAAACAGATGGTGTTTCTGTTTTGAGTAAAGAAGGCTTAGAGAATCAGATATTCACATAAATTGACTGAAAAAAAAGGATGGAACAACGTATGACATACTTAATTAACTTATGCCAGTGAATGTCAGGGAAATATTTGTAAGGAGTAACAAGAGAAAGCGTGTTAAGTGTTACAATGGATAGAGAGATATGAGAGTCTATGATCGCCTACGTCTTGAATGAACCCGAAACAGAAATAGGCAATAGGGTTTTGCAGACATTTTTAAGAAACTTGAGGTGTCTGTGTGGTAGTTAGACTTCTTTTATTTTTAGCATCCTTATATTCTTTGGGAAGCTGAACCTTTAAAACGATCTAGCATAAGGTTATAGCCATTGGCACAAAACATTACGAATTATTTATTTGATTTTTTATTGTATTTAATATAAGAAAAATGTACGCCTATTAATTAAATAATATACACTATATGTAAATATGATGAAAGTTCTTTATAATGACATCAATTAAAATTCTAGTTTGTACCGACGACTTATTACTTATAAAATATGAAAATATCGAATTCTAATTTAATAAAAATAAGTTTCTCGTCTATAATCACTAGATCATGTGTCTTTAAGGATACATGGCTTATTTGAATATAGACGTTGGTTACTTCTTGACTTGTCTCTTCCAGTTGTGTGTTCAGTAACGCTACAGTAGTGATGAACAAGTAACTTGAATGGTTATATGGAGATAACTCATGCCTTTCAATCGAGGCTTTACACAAGGAATGATATACTCCAGTGATTGTAATAAAGCTTTCGGTTCGAGATTCTGAAGATGGCCGGAGCATACAACGGCTGAAAAATCGTACAAATGGCAAAAAGGATGAGGACAATAACCAGAATAATGTAAATACTTTAAGTACACAATCCCATTAAAAATCAACGATGTTTCAGAAAACATTGAATTCCTAAATTTATATCAATATTTTTTTTATAATTTCAACCAATGCAAGGTGCTAAAATCCCTCTATCACAAGTGGTTACCGAGTGTGAACGAACTAGTAAAATGAAATACTATCAAGGACCGAGAACAACAAAAGTATAAAGAAGACATTGAGAGGAAAACACTGAAACATAAGATTTTCACAAGCGAGAAGTGTGAAAAAAGAAACTTCTAAAAATTACGGTTATATCTTACCACTTTAGCCGTAAATTGATTATTTATTATAACTAATCTAGTTCGGCGCTTGAATCTATAAAGAATTCATCTGCACATTTACCATGAATGAAAAAGCACAGGAAAGGTATGTTATATCAGTGTGAAAATGACCGAATCTGAGATACTAACTTTGGAACAATAATATTGCAGAATTCTTTTTGGATTTTATCAGAGTTTCTAAATATACAGTAAAAGCACCAGAAATTATGTGGCAGCAATATTCAAAGCACATAAGAATGAACGACTTATAGAGGTTTACTATATGTTTAGGGATAGAAACTGTCTATCACGACGCACTGAATAAGTTATCTTAGCAATGAACCTTTCAATATTTCCGTTTAATATACGCAGAGAGTGTAAAACCTATAATGCACAAAGGGGTTAGTATCAGCCATGCTGATGAGAGGCAGGGAAGGAGTTTGTCAGATAATTGATAGAGATTAGTTTCGTTTTACAAGTTAATATTAAAAGTCATTATTTATACCAGTTGGCAAGATTTAATTTTTTTAAATGATCTGCCAATTAGACATTATATATATATTATTTAGTATTTGTAAGATAAAGCCAGGAAATTTCAGCTTAAATCCATTTCGTCTCCCTGGTTCACGCCCGCTTGCTCGGCCGCCATTGCCCACCGGAATCACTTCTTCCGGCTTCATCGTATCCACGTGTCGGACCAAAACAGGCGCCTTTTCGCCTCAGCTCGTAATAAGTGTAAAAAGATACTAAACGAAGCTAAGATGCTGTTTGCGGCCAGGATGAAGCGGCGCATAGCATCCTCCAAGTTCGGTACCAAAAACTACTGGCGTCTCTGCAAACGCGTGCTCAGCAAGTGTAAGTCCTCAATACCCCCACTAATAAACGTGTTTGATGTCCTCACCTCCTCAGCGGACAAGGCTGAATGCTTTTCCCATAGATTCTCGACCAATTAGACTCTAGATTCGCCTGAAATCCATACACCCGATTTCCCATCTATAAATGAGGCCCAATTGAATGACGTCCACATCTGGGAAGCTATGGCATGACTGGACTTTCCTTGGACTTAATCCGGTCATTCCTCTCTAACCGCACACTGAAGGTAGTATTAAACGGACATGCCAGAACTACACTACAAACGCGGGTGTACCCCAGGGCTCTATCCTAGGTCCTACGCTCTTTCTAATCTATATCAATGATCTCCCCGATACCATAGGATCACAAGTAGGCATGCACGCCGATGATACCACAGTTTACTCTGGCTTTGAACACAAATCTGGTGTAGGTGACAAGGCGAACCTCACTGCCGAGCTTGATAAGGACCTCCAATCCGTGGCGGATTGGGGTACGAAATGGCTCGTAAAATTCAATTCTTGCAACACGAAGATGCTGTCAATTAACCACCACAGACAATCGCACCTCCATCCCATTAGCACGGAACAGGCTTGCCTCTCAGAGAGTAAATCACTACGCCTGCTTGGCCTGACACTCTCAGCGGACCTCAAGTGGAATGACTACGTCGAATCCATTGCTAAATACGCAGCTATGAAAGTCGGCTCGCTGTGCAGGGGCCGGAAATTCTTTCCGCCTGAATCTATCCTGCAATTATATAAATCCACCATCCGCCCGTGTATTGCGTACTGCTGCCACATCTGGTATTCTCCTTGGGGTTCTTGACAAAATACAGCGAAGAATCTGTAATGTGATTGATACCGACTTGGCTGACCGCCTGCAGTATCTCTCTCACCGGCGTGACGTGGCTTCCCTGTGCCTCTGCTTTAAATACTTTCATGGCTTTTGCTCTGACGAACTTAAATCACTGGTGCCCCCTAGAAGTGAATTTGCACGAGATACTAGATTGGCAACTAGGTCCACCCCCCTTTTACAGTGAAACCGATGAAATATAACCGCAATTTCTACTCCAACAGTTTCTTTCCTCGCACTTCCCGCCTGTGGAATTCCCTACCGGATGCTTGCTTCCCTGACGGTTACAACCTCCAGGAGTTTAAATGTAAGGTCAATAGACATCTCCTAACATTAACTCACACCCACTCTCTCCAACTCTTTCCCTATGTACATCCTAAATCGTCTATCACCCTCCTTCTGACATTTCCTATATCCAATCCCTCTATGCAACCCCCTGCGCTATAGTGGCAGTGGAATGCCTTGCTTTGGGTGACACGATTAAAAAAAATGTTGTAAGATCTCTACAAATGTCGTTTTTGTGTTTCGACACTGTCTTATCAAGTGATGAGACTCATTTCATGTTGAAGATTTATAAATGTTTCAAGATGAGTCAAAACCCCTGAATCAGGGAGGCGTCGGCAGAATGGATCAATCAAAATAAAATGGCTAATTTAAAGAACAGACTCTAAATACAATTTATTGAAACATTAATATTTGATTAAAACAGACATCAGCATTATTAATCAACTCAGATTTACTTTATTTTGGGGGGGAATTTTAAATTCTAAGTTTAAGAAAGCATTAGATTTAGATTATAATAATTTTAGTTAAATATTAAACGAGTAAAAGATGTGGAAGCACACATTCAAATTTATAGCAATCCACATTCTGACAAATGGACGATTATATACACATAGAAACATCAAGTGGTATACAGACACACGCACAGGTGAATATACGCAGATATATATACATGGGCAAATTTTAAAAAATACCTTTTATCGACGTGTCAATTTCCACGTTAAATGTTAAGCCAGGTTTGGAAAGCGTCTGTAAAATCTACAATATTGGATACAAGTAGGAATAAATTCTTAAAATAACAACAGTCTTGGATGAACGAGGTCAATACAGTCATATTTCAGTGTACGAACAAATAAACAAAATTACATATAAACTCTCAGAAATACACAAGCTGAAATAAAAAGTGTACGGAACTAAAAAAAAAAACACAGATCATCATATACAAATTAAAAATATAACCACATACATGAATCTAATTATGGTCAAATTCTTGGATAAATATACGCAAATAAGAGCAAAAATATTCAAACAGAAACATATGCGGGCATAAAAGTTGGCAGACAAGAGGAATATATATATATATATATATATATAATCTGTAAATTCATATAAAACTTAGTGGGGAAATAGCCATTTTCAGCATGTCATTTGAAGACATGCATTCTTTGACCCCTTATAAACAGAGAATATATATATATATATATATATATATATATATATATATGTGTGTGTGTGTGTGTGTGTGTGTGTGTGTGTGTGTGTGTAAATCGATTATATACATCAAAGATTTTTTGTCTTGACCGACAAGTAGCTCAAGTTTGTTTGAATTCAGATAAAGGGTTTCGGAGGTATAGAGTTTATTAGAATAGAGAAACCCAAAAAGTCAAACATATTCACTTATATATATATATATATATATATATATATATATATATGTGTGTGTGTGTGTGTGTGTGTGTGTGTGTGTAAGAAGGTATTTCCTACGTCATCCTCAAAAAGCACAACAATGTTTTCTAAGCCTAACATTTTTGAAAAATTCCATAGTTTTAAACTTTTATATAGATGATATCACTTCATTTGATGTACCTTTATATTGATTAAAATATCTCATTGCAAAAATATACCGCTATTATTCGCACCATAACATAAAGTTTGGATATTTCTTAAATAAATATAGTAAGGCTAAACAACGTTTTATATGGAAAATGTCAAATTTATTTAGAACTTTTCATCAGATTGATAATATATAATCACATCTGGAACATAGTACATAACACCTGAACATGAAACTGAGATGAACGAAACCGAGGCAAAGATTCAACTATGAAATCAAATTGCTGTAAGAAGTAATGAACTTAGTTAAAAGTTATATGCGATAGACAGTAAACTAATAGTGCAATTAAAGTGCGAAAACATGGATAAAAATCTTGCAGTCACTTCATTCAGACTATGTTTTAAATATGGGAATGACTAAAGAGTTTAGCTAGACCGCAATTTAAGTTTGGCTATAATTACTGCCGACCTGTTGAGTAATTGCGATGCTAGACAATAACATTTGTCATCGCTATCAGCTAGCAGACCTACTTGAACTAACGAAACATTATTTCATACGCCATTTATTTCCAGAAACTGCTTGAGAATTTCTGTCCACAATTTACTGTTGTTTTGTGGTTCTACTTCACGTTTAAAACTTTAGCATCACTCTTTATTCTGGATCTATCATTTCATGCACATTCGTTGAATTTAATTTCCTTTGGCTTGTTCAATTCAATCTATCACATGCGTATTAAATTCTCTAAGCTGTCTTTCATGAATATGTTCGAAACAAATTTCAAGTATTATTTTCTAAATAGTAACCGTTTCCATGTAGTTTCTGTTCTCCTCATACCACCACACGTGTTCTATCAATAGTATTCCCAGTATTCATCGTTAGAACCGCGTCACTATCACATCTGCGAAGAAAATATTTTACTACCATTAAAGTGATCAGTTATTAAATAAAATGCCAGGGTTCTTAGCCTTTTCCTACACCTCTTGACGGTAAAGTTATTTCAATCGTTAAAATGTCGGAGAAAAAGACTTCATACTGTTAATAACTTACGGGTTTTCTGTTAAAGGAAATTATTAATTGAAACGCTTTGTAAAACAAATGAAATAATATTATGAGAAAAATGAGTATATCATCTCTATTGTGTTTATAGGAATTTACGTAACGTATTCGTAACCCAATTAAATATGTTATATGTGATGTTTGTTCTTAATACATGTTCATTTAATCGCATGAATATTTAATAGAGCTGAACATTAAGGTGAATATATTATTAGCGTTTGCTTTGCAAATATAATGCAAGTACCAGAGAAACTATTAATAAAATAATTATATTAAATGAACATATCTTTACAACAACTGTAAATGAAACAACAGTACCAAAAAAAGGGAAATTAGACAGCGATTTACCACTAACCATATAAATTATAAATGAATGATTAAAAAAGAGAAATACCTTAATTTTGCAACCGGCGTATCGAAGTCGAAATTAAGGCTCCCTCTGAGAATGCTTGGTTTTTTTCTCAATTGGAATATTTATACTAGCAGTCAATATTTCCTAACCTTTATTCTGGACTTTTTGTTGGTGTATTATATCATATTCCAAAATAATAAATGCCATGTAAAATATGGATCATTTTAAGAATGACTTGCTTTTACGATAAACGTTAATGCCAATAAAACGCAAAATGAATCAATTCTTTATTTTGTACGCTTTAAAGTAGTTTCCGAAACAAGATGTTAAATAAAATAAAAGCATTATAAGCAGGTGGACAAACAGTGACAATCCTCCTATATATGTATGTGTTACTCAATATATCTACATATAAGGTGATGTATTTTAAAGTAAAACATGAAATCGAACTCTAATCGAGAACGACGACAAATACAAATTTACCAAATAACTACAAAAACACAATAGTTCGTATTGAAACAAGTCTGAATAAATATACACTATATATTTTTCCGATTCTCTTCGAAAAGTCTATTTTAGGCAGTGGCGAGAGGATCTCAATTGCAGTCACATTTTCAAAATTAACCGAGGTAAATTGCAGTTTATATTGGATGTAAGTAAACCGGACTGACAAAGTTTTTGGCGGAGCGCGCATAATATGGCAAAGTCAAAACTTTTAACAATGTCTGTACGCTTAAATTAAGAGCCACAATGATTTGAGAAAGGCTACATGCTATCAAAATCATCAATAGTTGTGTCTACCTAAGTTCACTGACAAAACTTGGCTTTAACCGTGCTATAGTTTTCTTTTACGTCCCAAAGTTGCTCCATGCCGGAAATTTTTTCTACATGTGTCCTTAGTATATTGAAACTTTTACTCTTATTATTAAGAAGCAGTAACCTAACTTCATAAAATTTACCTCATGAACATCGAGTGAAATTAAATACAGATTTGTTAAACTGCTAATTTAAAAGAATGCACCGAATGATTTTATAGAACATGAGACTGAGTTGCGTCATCGAGGTAGGACTCTATATATATATATATATATATATATATATATATAGAGAGAGAGAGAGAGAGCTAGCACTGGCCATACTACATTTAGCACTATTTTACTAACACCTGAAAAGTAATAATAAAATACAGGTGTATACTCCCATATATATATATATATATATATGAATTCACATAACAGTTTGTGTGTGTTCTTCATTCTTTAATATTCCATAGAAAAGTAATATTTAGTACTTGCTTTTGGTATTCTCTTTATAAAACTTTTTCTGTTTTGAAAACTTAGAGTACAGAGAAATGGTTTCCATGGCTTGTGTATCTGTAAAGATATATAAGGGTGTTTGCTGAAAAGTTCTCGGGAGATCAATGAAATCACCCACTAACATATTTACTTCTTTATATGTTTGTGTTTGGATTAGGACGATTACTTTTCAGCTCCCTCTATCTCTCTCTATGTATGTGTGCATATATATCTCACAGATTGCGATGATATAATAACATAAACGACTAACTTGAATAAATCTTTACCGACTTACTCTCACTCTTGGGATTTCTCATCCACTATATCCAAGAGAGTTAAATAAAATTTATGAGCAATGATTTTCCTCAAGAATCTTTCTAATAAAGTTTTTACCTGCGAAATGATGTTCTCATATATTCATATGTCCGTGCTGGCGCACATATTCACATTTATCAATGCGGACCCTAAATCTACTCACTTTAAGATCGGTTAGTTATCAATAAAACGCTTGCAGACATTGTACGGTGTATAGTCTAATAATAGCGTTGGCCGATGCAATACATTATGGCACAGCGAAGATATTTCCATGTTTGTCTTTATGCCAAGTAATATGGGGGTTGGCTGAGTGTCTTGTGTAGCTCGACAACAGAAACTACCTTCGTTTTTAGTCATAGGAAAAGCTGAAAACAAAGCAATAAAGGCAAGGAAAGGATTATTAAAAATTGACAGAAATGGAAATGATAAAGTGTTTAAATCAGAAAATTAAGGATGGACAAAAGAATAACCTAAGTTTAAAGGAGGGAAAAAGAATAAATTTGACAAGCACTTTAATAGAAATGAAAACGACTGAGAAAGGAAAGTTAAACGGAATAAACAAAAAGTCGAAATGAAATCGAATAAGCCAGAAAAAGAAAATCCTGAGCTACTCTATCAGTTTCTTTTGAGTCAAATCCAGAAATAAAGTTATCCGTATCAAATACTGATTCTAAAGACCAAGATTACTGATGCTAATAATTAAGTTCATAGTTACAAGCACCATATATACATATGTATTCTTGCATTTTATAGTGCAAGCAAGAATGAGAAGTAGATATTGAAAACAACTGGATTGTGGAATTGAAATAATAAACACTAAGAGAAAGCAACAAATTATTCGAATATTTATTCATGTCCCTAAATTTTCATCGTATCTTTTTCAGGAGTAGGCGAGAAAATAGACGCAATATTGTCTTTTTCAAAGCTATCAGTGCTAAAGTGAAGTCATGTCAATACTAACTACACTGACCAGAGATGCCCTAGAATTCATTTTTATTTAAAATAGCATCATTTAAGATTATGGGCTCACACTGTTACGAAACGTGATCATTTTCTTCTGAACATGCGTGAATTAATGTCTCTGTAACTTATTGTGTTTTTTCGTTCGAAATATTTCTAACTTCTATGCCGAATTGCCCTGTTTACCCATTTATTCACAAGAATTCAGTAATTTTGTTTACTTTAAGTTGTACTCACCCTCCTTCGTTTTTATTTACCATGTCCTTTCAGGCCGTAGGTGATCATGATCTTTCACATCTTATCCCTTCTCGCTCTTATTGCACATTCCATTATCCTATTCAATACCCGCTTCATCATCCATCTGTTCAAGTCCATCAAGTTTGTTATACGTTGATTTCCCTTAACTTCTTTACTTCTATCTATCTAGCCCTTGATATTCAAGCCATCCTTCCTCATTACATGTTCCAAAAACTAACTCTTTTCCTGATGCCCTTCTTTTGAATAACTGTAGAGGTGATCGCCTTGTTTCTTGTTTAGAAAGGGGTTCCCGGTTCATCCCCCATCTCCGGTCTTAGTGTTGGTTCAGCTGGAAGCTCTTTGCTTCGGAGTATGGTGGCAACGTCTTTACATCCTGAGGGTACCTGGTTGGCAGTTTCCTAGTTGATGCTTCCGACTGGTAGTTAGGAGCCCGAACTCTTGCGTAGCGTCTTGAGAGGCTGCTCTGATCAACAGTTGAATAATACCGGGGTTCTTGTTGTGACATATCACGCATGGACGGGCGTCCCTGCATGAACGTTCGATGGGTAACCCTGAGGCCACATTATGTTGTAGGCCGCGCCAGTCTCCATCCTTCACAAGTTGCAAGATTGACCGACTGATTCTATTCTAAGACCTCTCCTTAACAGATTCACTATGGAAAAAAGCAAACAAATAGCAAAGCTAAACCAGCACATTTGAAAACGCTCAAAACCTGTCTGCTTCTCTTTCACTAACATACGCGGCATCCGCACCAAATTCCTCAGCATAGATTCATTCCTCCACAATAACTCACCTGATATATTAGCCCTATGTGAAACTAATCTAAACCCTTCTATCCCCTCATCTGAGTTCTACGTTCCTGGCTACCTTCCCCTCTTCAGGAAGGACTCCAATGTTCATATGCATGGGTTGGTGTCTATGTCAGCGAACACCTTCCCTTAGCTAGGGTGTCATCTTTTGAATCCCCAGATCATTCTTTCATGTGCTTCGCGCCTCACACTTCTCAGCTCGATTAGCTATCTCTTCTTTCTCTACCGCTCTCCTTCATCCCCTGACTGTTCGTTACTTGACATCATTTCTGACAAAAATCGACAAAGCCATTTCTTCCCATCTCTCTGCCCATGTATTCGTGTTTGGTGACTTTAACGCCCACCACACCAAGTGGCTGGAGAACGCTGTCACCGACCCTGCTGGTGTCCACACCATGAACTTTTCAATCACCCAATCCCTTACGTAAATAGTGGACTTCCCAACGCGTTTCTCCAACAACCCTAACGGAAGGGCCTCACTTCTAGACCTATGCTTCACTTCCATCCCAGACAACTCTGCCCACTCGGAAACTGACCACACTGTAGTGTCCGTCAGTATTTCATTCCACTCCCACTCGACCCATGAAACCCAGACCGGTAGAATATGCTACTGTTATCAAAGAGCAAACTGGGATTCGTTCCGAGACTTCCTCTGTGACATCACTTGGAACAATGTTTTTAGTCTTCCCATCGAAGAATGTGCATCCAAGTTCTCCTCCTGAGTTAAGGCTGGCATCGATGCCTTCATCCCTGCTAGGAAATTCCAGCTTAAATCACATTCGTCTCCATGGTTCTCACCCACTTGCTCGGCTGCCATTGCCCACCGAAATCATTTCTTCCGACTCTATCGTAACTACGCGTCGGACAAAAACAGGCGACTTTTCACGTCAGCTCTTAATAAGTGTAAAAAGATACTTAACGAAGCTAAGATGTTGTTTGCGGCCAGAATGAAGCAACGCATAGCATGCTCTAAATTCGGCGGTAAAGACAACTGGCGACTCTGTAAAAGAGTACTTAACAAGAGCAAGTCCACAATACCCCCGCTAATCAACAAATTTGAGGTCCTCACCTCCCCAGCAGATAAGGCTGAATGCTTTGCTCGCAGATTCTCGAACAATTCGAGTCTGAACTCATCTGGAGTTATTACGCCCGACTTCTCACCTAGAACCGAGGCACAATTGAATGATGTCCACATTACACCTTCGCTTGTCTCTAAGATAATCTTAAAACTTGACCCTCACAAAGCGAGCGGTGGGGAAGGAATCCCAACCATAGTCTTAAAGAAATGTGCGCCCTGAACTCTCCTGTCCTTTCTAAGCTCTACAACCTCTGCCTATCTGCTTCCTGCTTTCCTGCCTGTTGGAAATCTTCCTCTGTTGTTCCTATATTTAAAAACATTGGACAACCCTCGGAACCTGCAAATTACCGCCCTATCAGCCTTCTTCCGATCTTTGGCAAATTGTTCGAAGCCATTATCAACGCCGATGTGGTTCAGCATCTCACAGCACACAGGCTGCTCTCGGACAAGAAATATGGTTTCCGCTTCACCAGGTCTACAGCTGATATGCTAACGACCATCACCGAGTACATATACCAGGCACTCGACAGGAATGGCGAAGCCCGAACCGTTGCATAGGATATAACTAAGGCGTTCGACAGAGTTTGGCATGCTGGCATTCTATGTAAACTGCGGAGCTATGGTATAACTGGACATTTGTTTGAACTAATCCAGTCATCCCGCTCTAACCGCACAATGAAGGTGGTATTAAACGGACATGCCTCTCAGAACTACCATACAAACGCAGGTGTTCCCCAAGGCTCCATCTTAGGTCCTACACTCTTCCTGATATACATTAATGATCTCCCTGATTCCATAAGAGCCCAAGTAGGTTTGTACGCCGATGACACCACAGTTTACTCTCGCACCCTACAAAAATCTGGTATAGGCGTCAAAGCTAACCTCGCAGCCGAGATTGAAAAAGACCTCCAATCCATAGTGGTCTGGGGTAAGAAATGGCTAGTAAATTTTAATGCTTCTAAAACGAAGCTACTCTCAATTAACCATCATCTACAATCTCACCTACCTTCCATTAGCATGGACCAGAGAGTAAAACACTACGCCTCCTTGGTCTCACACTTTCAGCGGACCTCAAATGGAATGACTATATCGAATCCATTGCTAAATCCGCTGCTATGAAAGTCGGTTCTCTGTGTAGGGCCCGAAAGTTTTTTCCGTCTAAATCTATCCTGCACATTTATAAATCTACCATCCGCCCGTGCATTGAATATTGCTGCCATATCTGGTCGGGTGCCCCTGCTATTCTCCTCGGGCTTTTGATAAGGTTCAGCGGAGGGTCTGTAATGTGATAGATACCGACTTGGCAGACCGCCTGCAGTCTCTCTCCCACAGGCGCGACGTGGCTTCCCTGTGTCTCTTCTATAAATAATTTCACGGCTTCTGCTCCGATGAACTTAGATCACTGGTGCCCCCAAGATACGAATTTGCACGAGATACTAGATTAGCAACTAGATCCCATCCTTTTACAGTGAAACCGATAAAATGCAACCGCAACTTCTACTCCAATAGTTTCTTTCCTCCCACTTGCCGACTGTGGACTTCCCTTCCACACGATTGCTTCCCCGACGGCTACAGGAGTTTAAATGTAAGATCAATAGACATCACCTAACACACTAAGCTGCTCCCATTCTATCAAACACTCTTCCTATCTGCCCAACCCTCATCCTCGGTATCCTTACTCATCTGTCACCTTCCTTCTGACATTCCCTATGTCCTCTTTACCTTCCCCTATGTAGCCCCATGCGCAATAGTGGCAGTGGAATGCCTTGCTTGGGGTGAAATGATTAAAAAAATGCTAAGTATCATTTTATTTCTTGGGTACATCCTTTCACAAACTACGTCGCTGTTGCTCACCTGTTCACTCGATACTTCAGTTCGTGTATATTTATCTTAGATATTTATCCAAGATATTTGAACTCATTCTAGACAAAAACAGAAAAATAATTATATGCCAATGAGAATTAAGCTCATCAATCTTGGCTGGTTGTATCGTAAGCTTAAAAATAACTCTTAGGTGTTGTACAAATACTATATTAATTAAAAACGCTGATGTTAATTCTTTTTACAAATTTCGACACTAAGTACTTCATGGCGGACACCATGAAGCAAACCTATCGTTACATTGACTTTCAATGGAAATATTGACAAGGTTTATATCTAATTATACTTGTTATGATCTTTTCAAGTAAGACTCGTCATTTTATGCACAATGAAGTGAACAATCTTCATACACTTCGTGTTTCATTAAGAAATTCCTTTTGAAACACGCTGCTTTGGGAACCACTGATATTTTAATCTCTTTCATTCTTAAATAAAACATTTATTTCGTAACGTGTCGCTTCAGAACGTAGGCGATTATGGCCTTCTATATCTCCCTATGCTGAGTGACTTTTAGCAGGCTTTCTCCTGTTCAGTAAGTTAAGTTCCATAGAATATACACGCTTTGGGTGATCATATCTCGAAAGATAATCCCGTAGTAAGTTGCCATTGAATTCTGCGGCAGACTGGTTGCCAGCTAAGGTTATAGAACCCAATCTGTTCTATTATTTAACCCATAATTGAAGGAAAGTGAACGAGAGGGATTCAACTGGAATTCCCCACCCATAAGTCGCATTGACATCTACTGACTTAAATCCTTCGATTTTATTACTTTTTTCTTTCCTGTCACCTGTAAATATCAGAATTTTAAAGCTCGTCTTTCTCATTAAATGTCCTAGAAAGTTTACATGTCATTTCCTGATGTTTAGTATCAGTTTTCTTTTTCATCCTCTTTAAAAACTCATCCTTTCTTACAGGTTCAGTGCAAGATATCCTCAGTATCATCCTGTAGAACCACATCACAGTTGCATTAAATATATCCTTTATCTTCGAGGAGATTGCCCAGCATTTATTGTCATACAGAATTATTGATATTACATAGTCGGGCAGTATTGTTTCTTTCTAAAACAAAAATCTTAATTGATATTTTCGTAATTAAAACATATTTTGCCCTTAACGTTTTGGAAAGCTGCGTAAAATTTTAGAATTTATAGTGGTGAGTGTTATTTTTAATCACTAATTATATTTCATGTTTGCTATGTGCTTCAGGTATTCCCAACGGAATTCTTATAGCTCAAGGTTTTGTCGGCTGATATTCAAATGATGCTGTATTTGATTACTACAAACTGTCCTAAAATAAATATATCCAACCATACATATCAACCACAATCTTTATTATAGCTGTTTTTATTGCAAATCTGAAACCAGCAAGCATCAATTTTTTTTAATATGCCTAGAGCATTAAGTAATTTTCAGAGAATTTTAGTTTGGACAGGGAAGTAGTTTTATTTCATATGTTACTTTTTGTCATATCTGGCGTCCTTCCGAGGGAATTTTAGTTGGAATTGCCAACTTTATCTTCTTATGGCGCCTTATTGCACCGCCAGCAAATAAATGTATATAATACGTTAGTATCTTGGCCATGGTACAAGCAAAAGCAGAAAAATACATTTCTCGGTAACGTATAATTATTAGAAAATAAGACTGCCATATAGGAGAAGTACACATCAAGATCGATATTTTAGCAAGTTTGATTTACTCCAAATACCCATATGTTTTTTTATTAAAATAAAGGGGATTATTCGATTTGTTAGAGTTTAAGTTAGTCAAATGGGATAACAATTTCAATGAAACATGGAAAGTCATAAATTCTATACTTTAATGAATGTTCCTTATTAGATTATTTTTTTACTACCCAAGCATATACTGATGAGAATTTTTGAAAGAAAATAAATAAACAAAAGTGTGATTAAACAATTATGTAGTTTTTTTGTGATTTATTCCCCATTACAGCGACATCAGATATGCAGATAAAATTTTTACTACAAATTACTAACAACCAATTTTAAAATAACATTTTGTAAAGCAAGATCAGTTACAGATGCGAGTTATGAAGCGTTTATTCCGAAGTAATTCAAGCAATAAATGAAATATAAATATCTAACTATTGCCTTAACAAATAACGGAAAAGACGACGCCAAAATGCAAAGGCGCATTGGAACAGAAAAATAAGAATGGAGCATATGAGCGACGTGGAATTTTAAAATAAAATAAAAAATAGGATGAATAATTAGAATCATAAAAATACTTCTCATTTGTAGAATAAGAAAGAATCTTGAAATTTTTTTAATGAATAATGGAAAACTTGACACACACACAGAACAGATTGAAGGCAAGAAGAAAGAGAAAGTAATCTAACTAAAAAGCCTGTGCAAAAGGATAATAAAAATGTAATATGGGGGTTATTAAAAAGAGAGAGCTAAGAGCTAAAATCAAAATAAAGCTATAGAGATCGGTGATTTTAAATCATGAAGGAATATCTTATTCTTCTATGTACCGTATCCCTTCAGGACGTAGGCGATCATGGATCTCCACGTCTCCCTATCCCTTGTGGCTCTTAGTATGATTGCTCCTGTTACTCCTGGCAACCCCTGTTCGGTCAACCACCTGATCAGGCCCTGCAAATATGTTATCCGCTGCCTTCCTCTGTCTCGCTTTCCTTCTATCTGACCAGTCAGTATCAGGTTCTCCAGGCTCTCCTTTCTCATTGCATGTCCCAGTAACTTCAGTTGTCTCTTCCTGAGTTGTCTTCTTTCCTTTTTGTTGCCATTCTTTCCAACACCTCATCGTTGCTTGTATGCTCAGTCCACGATATCCGCAGCATCCTTCTGTAGAACCACATTTTCTCTGCTTCCAGTTTTGTCCTCACTTTCGATGATATTGTCCAGCATTCACTGCCTGAAATAAACTTTATTATAAGCAACCTGGTTTATTACTGAATAGTTTTTCAAAGTCTTTAAATTTCATAGATAATTGTTCAAATAACTAGAATTCTTGTGTTTCCATCATATATTAGACATAATTTATGCACAGTTCAACAAATTGAACTGATTGATGATTCATAAACAATCTTAAGGCGAACAACATATTAAGTGCTTTTTCAGTTTTTTGTTTTCTTTCGGGATACACAAAGCCATCTCTATATATGTGCGAGAGAGAGAGAGAGAGAGAGAGAGAGAGAGAGAGAGAACTTTTCGAAACTGACAAAGAAATAGTAATTTCCGTGAATCGCGTTCGTTCTTTTCTATCGAATAAATAAACCAAACAGCGACATCGAATATATTGGCAGATTTTGACCGCTCACCATGCAGCCGGGTATATCTGGTTGACGTTATTTAAGACAGCAAGAAATAAAGTGAAATTAAAAAAATGGAATGTTTGGTTTGAGTTTTTCAAGGAATGTTTACTGTATTTTATTTTCCTTAACAGACCTTTGCTCGATGGTCTGTTTCAGGCGAAAAATTATAATTATATAAGGCATTTTAAAGAGAAATGTGAAAATGTGATATCAAATTAAAAAGTGATATATTCTGTAAACTATAACAATGAAACATTTTAAATTGTCAATACCAATTCATTGACGATACGAATTATTTAAAACTGTAAAAGAACTTTTAAATCTTACTAATTATAAATCTAATTTCACCGACTTTAAATAAATAAAAATTAAAAGCTTCAGTGCTGATATATAAGAAAATGTCTGGTATCTTCATAGTATTATTGCAGATATCGTGATAACGGACAACAGAAATTCACTGTCGTAATTTGTGCGACAACATCGCGGTTTGCTGCTAACGAAATGTATGTTATTAGTAATAATAATAAATGATTTTGTTAGTAGCACTAACTATATATTATCCGATTATTTTAATGTTTTTACCATGCATAAAATGTTTTTTTTCTAAGTTGCTCTTTTTTCAATAGAGATTTAATTTTATCAATCTAGGAAGTATCATTTCCTGAAGTTAATTTCTATCCAATATATAAAGGATATTCTCACTATTGTCTTAATGTCCAAATATATATTCTACTTTTCTGTACATCTTGAAAATAATCGCATATAATACTTATTGTCTGTATTGGATTTTGATTCATTTCACCTCAAGCGAGGCGATAATGCCACAGAGATGCAAGTCTTTACTGAGAGTAAAAAAAAGAATGAGAAAATATAAGTGAGCAGAAAGTACATTAAGGAAATATAATTCATCGAGGAAGATATGGTCACTGGAAGATGATATGAAACAAGAGAACGGAAGTCCGTTCCACAGATGACAAAATAACTAAAGATAGAACTAACGGTTACACACAGAGAGTTCAACAATGAAATAGAGAAAACTCGTTGCCAATCTGTTACTAGTCCTAAATGCATGCCGTCGAATAAGCAACAGGGGAAGTTCATCAGAGCAATTTTAGTGAAAATATATATTGAAAAGATAGTGTAACGCTGTATCAGGATAGTGAAATAAGTACTGAAGTCGATATGCCATGTCTGGACGATTACATTACTGATCATTTTTCGGATTTAATCGAGAATCTCTCTGAATGTATACAACTGGATATTGCTTTAATATTCAATGCACGGACAAACGGATGATTTATAAATATGTAAAGAAGTTTCGGTCAAGAAATATTGTCTGGCACGGTTCCCTGAATTAAATTTAATAACAGTAGACATAATGGATCCGATTTAGTCAGTGGAAATAGTGAGTGAAAGAAGGTGCAAATATTGATCATGCAGAGGTTAAATTAAGCCATGTAATTAATTAGAAGTTAGAAATAATTATTTATGGAGATGAAAATATTGTTGTTTTGGAAGTTTTCAAATCTACCTGATATGTATTGCCTTTTTAACCTGAGTTTGGAGGCCATTTTTGAGAGGAGTAATAGTTTTTATTTATGAAAATATTTGGACATGCTATGAAGAAAATAATTGTGTAATCAGTATAGACGCCTTTTTGAGAACTGATGACACCGGAAAGATCTTTCAAGCAGATAGTAAAACCGCGTAGGTCTAAATATCTAAACCGGGGAGGCTCCTAAATTAATGTGACATGATATCGACGCTCTAGACGTGTCTATCAGGATTTTTAATATTTTTTTAATAATTATATTAATCTAAATATTCGTCCAGAGTCAACATAGTCCTTGAGGTTTGGAGAATATCATAAACGATGAGAGTTCGCTTAGATTTATCAGAGACTGATAAAAAGAGACGTCTGTTACGATCAGAAATGCTACGCTGGTATAGCCTGAAAGGCTTTTACTTTATAACCATTGAACAGACAGAATAAAGCAAAGAAGATAATTATGGTATGTGCTTGAACGCCATTTTTTGTTTATGAAGAGATCTCAATTGTGCATTTAACCCATTGTTGCATATTGGTTACAGTTGTAACCAATATGCAACAATGGTTTAACTAGAAAATTAAAGGGTAATTCTGTAGCGTAGTGAAGAAAATGACAATCTGATTCCTAATCGGTTCATTTGATACAAAAACCTATGTCTTAATTGCGGTCTCTTGCCCAACATAAGAGCGGAAATATATATCTAACTTTACAGACCGGTCAATGTTGCAAATAGGATAGAGCTGCAAAGCTCGGCATGAGTCCGAAGAAGATGTAATCAACAGATCAAATAAAGATGCATATCTCTCAGAAAGATTAGATAACCTTATCTGTGTAAGAATTCACTCAATTTAGATGTTAACCGTGTTGATATCAGCAAGATCAGTAACACTAGAGTGATTAAACCATTTGACATAATAGTCACTGTTGTCATGTGACACAATGTTATTTGCAGTAGAAAATCTAGATTATCAGAAATTCTATCTAGCAAGCAAGAAAGAACGATAAAGGAAGAGGTGATAAAGAACCAAAATTAATAGCAAAAACCGGAAGCGTATATAGAAGAGAAAATATTCCCTTGCAGTTGAAGTAATTTTCACCAAGAGACCCGAAAGCTTTGTTGACTCTACACTTCATTTGAAAGAGAGACATAACCAGAAAGTGAGAATTCCGAGATTTGAATAAAAAAATTCGCTTCACAGAAAGCTAGTATATTTCTCTCACAGGAAATAATTCTACAGAGTAAAACTTGGAACGAATATCCCAAATTTTGAATAAAGTATATGGGGCTTATATATTTCTTTGCAAACTGGTGTGATTTTATTTCTTTATTCGATTTGGTCACGATATATCTTTCAATCAGAAGATGCAGATCGTCTAAGGTAACCAAAGGTTACAAGTATGTGATAGAGATTAAAGCATTGTGTTGCCTCAGGAAGGGATTAGAAAGAGATTTAACTCTGCGTGAGGTCAACAAAAGTTCCTCGATATTATGAATGTTGGTCAGAGCAGTATTCCAAATTTCTACATAACTTTGTGGACTTGATAGTAACAGTCGTGAAGCAGCAACATCAAAACTTTCAACTCGGTATTCTCTGTACGATGAGCCATAGCCTCCAGAGAGACATATCACCCAAAAAATCCCTACGGCCACCTTAATTGAGGCTTCAAAAGAAAGAACCGAAAATATAATAGGAAGAAAGAAAAAATGTTGGGGAAAATATATGGACCTGGAGATACACATACCTATCTATTATTGAACAAACAACAATAAACGAATAGATTAGTAAGTAAAATTTAGACGCCTAAGCCGTGATGATACAGGCATATATTAAACCTAATTTGCAATTCAAATGCCTGCACTCAGGTAGAGATAGTTAGAACAATATACAGTCGCCGTTCTCGAATGAATGAATTATATTTTATCTTTATAAGTTGTGTTTTCTCATGGGCAACAAAATAAAATGTCCTTTATGTACATATATAGAAATACATATAAAAATAGTCAGGTGTATGTTCATTCTAGTTTAGTAGATAAAACTAACAAAAATAGCGGCCACATATTCGGGCTATGTAAGCCGATATTTTTACATCAACTGAGAGAAGATTTTCACTAATTTCTTATTACGCAAGAAAATTATTTCAAACTAAAACGGAAATAAACTTAATTAATGCTAAGTCTTTTAGTGCATGTATCTCATTGTGCAAATGAATAATAAATGTATAAAAACAGAATAAATATGGAAAAAACTTAGCCAGACCTTAATTTTCAGGAAAAGCCAAGAGTTGAAGATATAAATTTCTTAATTCAAATTTCCTGGGTAAATCCTGTGTGGTATGTGTAATTGTTATTTATGTATTTTAATTTTTTACTAATGTTTTCGGCCTTTATGCTCCAGTTGGGAAAAAAAAATAGCTTTAGTGTTTTGAAGTTCTCTTTATTTATTTATTTATTTATTCTGCAAAGTGAAGCCACTCCTAACCAGATAGTGGCCGTTACTGGGCAGTTGACCCCACATCCTCTATAACCCAACCCTGTGAAATCTCGCAGTTTCGTAGATGGTCTGTGCTTCAAATTCAAATTCGTTCGTTTGCTTTGTACATGAACAAGTAGCTTAGCCAGATCTTAATTTTCAGGAAAGCCAAGAGTTGAAGATATAAATTTCTTAATTCAAATTTCCTGGGTTAATCCTATGTGTTATGTATAATTGTTTCTTATTTATGTATTTTAATTTTTTACTAATCTTTTCGGCCTTAATGCTCAAGTTAGACTTTAACTAAGTTAAAACTTAGTTAACTCACCACCCGTGGATATTTTTTTTAATAGGAGTAGATAGATCAGACGATCGCCCGGTCTATACTCCTCCTACGTCTATTGAACAGGAGTAGAGGCTTGCCCCTTGTTTCCTGTTTAGGATGTGGTATCCGGCTTTCTTTTCCCTCTTCAGACCTTGGTATTGGTGCTTTCGTGATTTTCCTGCGATCTGGCCGGATGGTGGCAAAGGCTCATCACTGTGAGGGTACCGGATTGGCAGTTTCCTGGTTGTTGCTTCCGAGTGGTAGTTAGAAGCCCTAACTCTTGCGTAGCGTCAAGAGCGGCTGCTCTGATCAACAGTTGTATAATATCGGGGTCTTTGTAGGGCCATGTCGCGCATGGATAGGTGTCCGTGCAAGCGCTTTCGGTGGGCAACCCTGAGGCCACACCTTGTTGCAGCCCTAGCCAGTTTCCCTCCCGCACAGATCGTGAATATTGACCGCCTGTATCCCCTACTCTAAGTCCCTTTCTATAAACAGAAACATGACGAAACAAATCAGAAATGACCCTAAACCAGTTAAAATCAAACCCATTAACCTTTCTTTCACTAATATCCGGGGCATTCGTACTAACTTTCCTAGTGTAGAAGCATTCCTGCATGAAAAATCCCCGGACAAACTTACGTTCTGCGAAACTGACCTCAACTCAGCTATTCCCTCCTCTGACCTCTCCATCCCTGGTTATCTTCCCCTCTTAAGGAAGGATTCCACTGTCCACATGCATTGGCTGGGTGTCTACGTCAGCGAACACCTCACAATACCTAGGGTAACTTCACTCTAATCTACTGACCACCAATACATGTCTCCGCCTGTCTCTCCTCAGTTCGGTTAGTTACCTATTCTTTCTTTACCGTTCTCCCTCCTCTCCCTACTGCTCCCTACGAGATAGCATTACTGACGACATAGATAAGGCTATTTCCTATCACCCATTTGCCCACATATTTGTATTCGGAGAACTCAACGCCCATCACTGAGTGGCTTGAAAACGCTGTTACTGATGCAGCGGGCATTCACACCATCAACTTCGCTATTTCCCAATCCCTTACGGAAGTGGACTTCCCCACTCGCTTCCCAATCACTCCCTCAGGTCATTCCTCACTACTAGATATATGTTTCACCTCTGCGCCTGATAGGTCTCGCAGCTTTGCCCTCTCGGCGACTCCGACCACGCTGTAGTCTCTCTCAGTATTTCTTTCCACTCTCACTCCCTTTGGAGCCCCCTACCTATACCAAAAAGCTGACTGGGATGCCTTTCGCGATTTCTTCTGCGACGTCCCTTGGGGAAAAGTGTTCGATCTATCAGCATATGACTGTGCCTCTAAGATCCCGTCATGGGTGAAGCTGGCATTGATGCCTTCATACCTACCAGAAAATATTGCCTAAAAGCTCATTCCTCTCCGTGGTTCTCTCCTACCTGCTCAGCCGACATAGCCCACAGGAACCATTACTTCCGTCTATTCCGGAGACAGTCATCTGATCACAATATGCGCCTGTTCACGTCTGCTCGAAATGAGTGCAAGAGAACCCTAAATGACGCCAAACGGTTGTTTGCTGAGAGAATGCGACAGCGCATAGCTGACCGCAAGTTCGGCTCCAAGGACTATTGGAGGATTTGCAAACGAGTGCTGAATAATAGCAAATCCTCAATACCTCCTTTAATCAATGAATTTGAGGTTCTCACGTCATCTGCGGACAAAGCTGAATGCTTTGCCAGCAGATTCTCATCCAACTCCACATTTGACTCATCTGGAGTACACCCACCCGATTTCCCTATTAGAACTGAGGCCAAACAGCACGACGTATATATTACCCCGACAGTAGTATCCATAGTAATCTCAAAACTCGACCCCCATAAAGCGAGTGGAGACGATGGAATCCCAGTGATAGTCCTTAAGAGGTGTGCTCCTGAACTTTCCCCTGTCCTCTCTAAACTGTTTAACCACTGCCTTTCTGCTTCCTGCTTTCCTGCATGTTGGAAGTTCTACTCAGTCGTTCCTGTATTTAAGAATTGTGGTGAACTCTCGGACCCTTCCAACTATTATCCTATCAGTCTTCTACCGATATTCGGGAAAGTATTCGAGGCTATAATTAATGCTGAAATAGTCCAACATCTTACTGCCCAAAACTCTTCTCTGCAGGCAATATGGCCGACTTGCTAACAACCGTAACGGAGTACATTCTCCAGGCCCTTGATGAGTCTGACGAGGCTCGCGAGGTTGCTCTAGATATCTCCAAGGCTTTTTACAGGGTTTGGCACTCTGGCCTCCTATGCAAGCTACGGGGTTACATTATTACTGGTCGGCTGCTTGACGTAATCCAATCCTTTTTAAAATACCTCTTCATCCTACAGCACGAATGCTGGTGTCCCACAGGGCTCTATCCTGGGCCCGACGCTCTTCCTTATTTTCATCAACGACCTCCAAGATGAAATCAGTTCCCAAGTAGGCATCTACGCAGACGACACCACAATATACTCCCGCAGCAGTAAGAAACCAGTTGTGGCGGACAGACATAATCTTGCTGCTGACCTTGAACGGGATCTACACACTGTGGTGAATTGGGGCAAGAAGTGGCTTGTCAACTTCAATGTGTCTAAGATTAAGCTGTTGTTTGTCAACCATCACAAGCAACCTCTCCTGCCTCCCATAAGCATGGACCAAGCGATTCTTCCTGGGAGCAACACACTACGCTTCCTCGGCCTTACCCTCTCCTCAGACATCAAATGGAACCACTATATTGATTCCATAGCTAAATCTACTGCTAAGAATGTTGGGTCACTTTGCCAATCCAGGATGTTTTTTCCGCCTGAATCCATCCTGCATATATACAAGTCAACCATCCGTCCGTGCATGGAGTTCTGCTGCCATTTATGGTCGGGCGCCCCTGCTGTTCCCCTCAGTGTTCTTGACAGGCTTAAAAGGATAGTCTGTAATGTGATAGGTACTGATCTGGCGGCTAGACTGCAGCCACTTCCCCGTCGTCGAAAGGTGGCTTCCCTTTGTCTCTTCTATAAATACATTCATGGCTTCTGCTCGGGCGAACTTAAGTTACTGGTGCCTCCTCAACAGGTGTTTACTCGTGCAACCAGATTGGCAACTGGGTCCCACCCATTCACAGTTAGGTTAGCCAAATGCAAACGACAATTCTACTCCTTCATCTTCTTCTCTCGCACTTCCCGCCTGTGGAACTCGCTCCCATATTCTTGCTTTCCTGACGGCTACAACCTCCAGAAATTTAAATGCAATGTCAATACTCTTCTATTAACCACTGAACTCTAGCTCTATCCCCACCCTCGTATGTCCTTCCCTTTCTCTCCACCTATGTATCTGTCATCGCACCGGCATTCTCAGCTTTCTATTGCACCTTTATAACTAGTTTGTACTCCTCACTCTTTTCTAATTAATCCCCTTACAGTTATGTAGCCCCCAGCGCATCAGTGCCATTTCTGCCTTGATCGGGGTGAAATGATTAAAAGAAATATCCTGAAAAATATAGAACAACAATAAGACGGTGTTATAAAATACACTGATAAAATAATATATTACGATAAATGTAAAAATACTACTTAATCATTTTTATTTTCTTATATCTTCTCGTTTATTTAAAAATATAATAATATAAATTCCGTAATAAATGCAGACACTAAAAAAAAATCAAATTTTTAATAGTAATGTATTTTATTAGCTGAGACTGAAATGATATTAGCATATGAATATACATACATATATATATATATATATATATATATACATATACATATATATATACATATATATATACATATACATATACATATATATATACATATATATATATACATATACATATATATATACATATATATATACATATACATATATATATACATATACATATATATATATACATATACATATATATATATACATATACATATATATATATATATATACATATACATATACATATATATATATACATATACATATACATATATATATATACATATACATATATATATATACATATACATATACATATATATATATATATATATATATATATATATATATATATATATACATAAAATCAAATTTAATATCAGTTTTGTTAATAACAACTTTGCTGGATAATTAGGATTTGCCATGTAAAAACATCTTATATGAAAGAGAGTATACATTTGTACTGACGCCAAAACAAAAAGCTATATTCATGGTACTAGTGAGAACAATCGAAGCATATCTTCGTTCATTTTATAGATTATAAAATATCGTTTTGTAAGATACGGCACAAACGCCAGGTTGAATTGCTAAAAAAGCCTATCTTGCTTGTGAAAACTGAGTAAAAGTGGAGAGCTTACCGTGGGAAAACAGCCTGTAAACAGAAAATGAATTCATTAGATAAAGTTAAATAGAAAGGTGAGCAATACCAAAATGTATCCCCAAATATGTTAGGTTCGGAATTTCCTGTAGGTTACTCAGATCAATATACTCCTTATGATTTCGAAGGACACAAATGATGAAATGTTGTGATAATCACAACGAAGATGATAATTCGTCATCTCAGTTTTTCAGATAGAGTTTAATAGAATATGCACAATATTCTAAAATATCGAAGATGTGATTTTACAAAGAACGGATAATTTCTCGCCGAAATTTGGATAGATCCTGTAATAATGAAAGATAGCTTCTAAAAGATACAGTAAGTTTAAGTAACTGGAGATATTCATTTGTTAGTAAACGAACAATGGGAAAATGTAATGGAATGTAACGGCTTTGAAATAGCTGTAAATTCTGGCCAATGTTCTCACAGTCGAAAAGGAGGCTGGAGGTAACAGAAAGGGGTTTCTACAGACAGATCCTGAGAACATATTTTAGAAGCAAATGGAAACAAATTGGAGAATTACGATTAGAATTTGAAAGAGGCAGTTGATATTTGCCGAACAAAATAAGGCGAAAGAAAGTTTGAGTTATTTAATATTGCCAGTATATATTGAATTCAATATACAGAAATGGAAACAGCGAAACTTCATAATGAGCGTGTGTATATGGAAGTTAGATACGGTAATGAGATTTACAGGTTAATGAAAGTTACAAGTAATAAGCTTTTAACATGTTCTGTTCCCATGCAGAAGAGTCATGGTGCGTATAAATGCTGACATGTTGTCTTTAATGAACGTCAATATTTGGTAACAATAATGTGAATACCACATATTGTCATAAAGAACTTAAGTTAATATACTTTAACTGATCACTTCATATCAAAGTTTTATTATGTACAAGAGTTTACAAGCGAGTTGGTAGATACTCAAGACAGGTATCAATAATAAATATTAATGTAATATAAACTGTATTGAAAGGTGTAATTAATCCATCAGCTTGCAAATAGAGAAAATGAGACACTTGTTACAACATAAATCTTAAAACATACATTAAACAGTTTATATTATATCATGCAGTTTACTTTTGATAACAGCTTTATAAGTCGTGTTCAATACATACACAGACAATTTATATAGGTGGAGCTGTGTTTGTAAAAAAATAACAAAAATTAAAAACGAAGAAATAGAATCCGAGCTTGCTGCTGATATGGGAGAAAATAAGTAAGTTATTGTCAGTTTGAGATTTTTTGTTCGAATAATTAAACTTCTATTTTTATAAGAAAATATTTGTAAGTTTAATATATAAATAATTTGTACTTTGCTATTTATATAATAATTCTATTTCTGAATTAAATTATTATTGTTCTTATTTTCACACCTTTTAGGCAGAACTGCTTTCCGATAGTTAGATAATATTTAGATAATATTCAAATATTCAACTGTTTTTTTTTATTTACGAGAGGAATAAGTAGTCCCTTAAGTTGTTCAAGATTAGTTATATCTCAGTCTTTTTTTGGTTCTGCTCAGTTATTGCTAATCCATTTGCACTATGCTTGAATCTGTACCGGGAGTGAACAAATAATTTTATGTAAACACATTTACGAACGAATATTTTTATTTTATAAACTGATTTTCCCGTGGAACACTCCTCAAAATAGAATTTGAAATTTTAAGCATCACAGACTTCTTGTTTCATCAGCTACTGCAATTTCATTGCTGTTAATTTTGACTCTTATTACAGTATTTTCCTTGCTTCTGCAGCTGCTGAAGATTTCATATAATTCGTAGATCATATTGTTTTGTCTTTACTTCTGAAAATATGTTGGATCGAGATATATCGGAAGAATTTTTTATGTCAAAACAACGGAAAGGCAGAGATAATAAAGATGACATATTCGTCTGACAATGATAATTCCTCATTCAATTTTACTTAATTTATCTGTAGTCAATAACAATTGTGTAGTCACTGTAAAAAGCTTTACATATTAAATATATGCTCAACTTCCATGTTTGTCATTATTATAGGGTAAAGTAGGCACAAACATCGAAAGGTTAAGAAAGCTTCATTCGAAACAAGAATGTAAAACTACTGAACTGTTGTATTTTCTCGTATAGAGCAGTGAATATAGGAATATCTCACGCATGAAAAACCGACATCAGCCAATATAATTGTGTTTCTACAGAAAGCTTTTGCACTGAATATTTGAGAAACTAAAAAAAAATGGAAGTGATTACAATCAGAAAGAGTTCAAATCGTTATATATCAAAATGAGGAATGTCACACCGAGAAGAGAATTAAAGTACCGAATGAACAATCAAACATCTTTTATAAATGAATAGAAGAACAAGGATTGGAAGGTATAGTGTATTGATTTATCATATAACAACAATAGAAGGAAATTGTATAAGAAAAATGCCATTATCTTTAAGGGATAGGTTACTTGGAAGTTTAATCTTAAAATAAGCCTACAATACAGAAACCAATGTGTTTATTCTTATAATTAATATTTGAAAAAATAATTATAGAAAAATAGTTTTAACAAATATTTTAAATGATCTCTTGCTAGATTATATTTTGTTTTCTACAAACACAATGTATTTCGAAAGAAAATGAACGTTAAGAAAATTTTTGTCAAATGAAACATGTCAAACTACAGTAGTGAGTAAAAATGATTTAAATCTTAAATCTAATTTTATCTTAATCTGTTTTTATTGTTTACAACTTTTGCTGCGATCATTTACAGAGCATTATGACTTGTTCTTATCAAATTTTCTGCACGAGTTTATATATATATATATATATATATATATATAGGAGAGAGATGTTGACAAAAACAAAACATTTATTTCAGAACCGATTATCAATTGAATGTTTTGTAATCAGTATACGCTAATTCCGACGAACCATTTACTTGCAACCATAATGAGTGATTTGCACGTTTAATGTTAATTAGCTCTGAGTGTTATATTATTTATTTGCATATTATGGGGTGGGATATTGTTAGTCCGGTGCATATTTTCTTCCGATTTTTCCGAAAAGAGGAAAGCGATAAAATGATTTAGATTTAGTGTGTGTGTGTGTGTGTGTGTGTGTGTGTGTGTGTGTGTGTGTGTGTGTGTGTGTGTGTGTGTTTAATTTCGGTATAAAGAAATAATGGTTATACATCTATGACCGTAAGCACGTAAGGCTTTGCTATAATATATTTTTATTTTCTCTTGAATATGTCAAATTCCTTTAAGAACGTGGGCGAAAAAACTTTGTATGACATACCTTTTAAAATTTAACAATTGTTTTCGATCTGCCATCTATTCACATAATATAGTTAAAACTTTACACCATTTTTATCAGCCGCTTTGTTTGATTTAATCATACATTAGATTCCTAATTCAGTAAACCCTCACTTTGAGTAAGAAATTTAAGAAATGTTAATGTTTTCGTTATGTCAGTAATTGTTTCCTTCTTATATATTTGGCCCTTAAAATATTTCCCTGCCCACGTTATCTTTTGAAATTCTAACTAAATTCTTAACTGTCATCAATAGCATCACATGTTTGCCATTTAAGTTCACTTCTCGGACAGGTAAAATGATAAAACATTGACTTTTATAAGGCACAGTAGCTATAACACACCAGCTCATCCATATTTTCTATGTTTCAAACCATTTTAACTTTATTAATCAGCTTACTTTCAAAAATACATAATTAGTTATATCTATATGCCTCCGAATTACTGTGTTAAATTTTGTATTTCCATCGCCAATGTGGTTAAATGGTTGTAAGTTAATCTACATTAAATAGGTTCTCATATAATGTAGTGTAAAAAAATTAGAAGATATCTCATTATTACATATAAAAACGACTTAACTAAAAGAAGCATTCCATCAACATTTCAAAGCCTATAATTGAACATTATAGTTATTCAAGTAACCTTATAAGATTTGCATATAGATGCAAATCGAATAAATAATGTAATTTTGTAGAGATTCGTTTTCAAAAAAATAGCGTTATGTAACTGCCAATTTAATTCGAATGTAATTGGCTCATACGAATCACAAATGACGCTAGAAAGGTTTGATCTAAATTCGTATTCAAGATATGTTTGTATTAGGTTAGTGTCAAGTCGATAAGTTGATCAATAATCCGTGTCGTCAAGAAGATTAGGCTACTCGATTTCAGTCGATATTAAGTCAACAAATTTCTAAGGGATGACTACTGGTTACTGAATTATAAGCTTGATTTTCCTCTCTTGCAAAGAGCTCGAGGTATTTGCGTTATGTTGCTTAGCAGAAGAAACATTTTGCGGAGCATTTACACTGGATTTTTTATTTGTTCTGCTTAATCCTATCAACTAAAAGAATCAAATTATTTTTCTCTTTTCTTTGTATATCGGAAATTTACGCTTACTCTTGCTCAATAGACCAACAAGGAAATAATGATTCGATAAAATACCTGTTTTTTACGTTTGCATAAGAAGAAAACCATTCCAATCTAACGCAAGTCAATTACTTAAAAACTACGCATAAAAGGAGAAGGGATGCTGGAAATCCTATGCTATGTCAATAACTAGTTTGATTGGAAATGCATCAGATTATTTTGTAAACAGAAACTAAATGCGATCCTAAAGTTTGTTACATATTTTAATACATTTTTTTGTATTAGGATATATTCATAATTAACAAAAAAAAAATATTTTTTTAAGGTAAAGCTCAATTCAATATTAAGAGAAGCTGGTAATGGTTTTAGAAATAATTCTAATTTGTTGAAAATATCTGTTTAGGATTTAAATTATTAATTTCTAAGACTTTCGCTTTATGAGTCACATAATGACCCCCACCTAATGTATGACATCTTCAAGGGATTCTAAATAACGGGAAGGTAACACGGAATGAGTGTTATAAATGATATATACCTAATAAATATAAGCAAACATAATTCTCCACGTGTTCCTTTACTTACATAAGCGTGAATTGATTTGAATGTTTTTTAAAATATTGGTTTCATGTTACTTTTGCATGCTTTTGAATTTGCACATGTCGACTTTGGCTGGTGTTAATCGATGTCTGGAGTGCCCACAAAAAATACTCCCAGTAGTTTTCAAGAAAACTTTTCTTATTTCTACGAGTAAAATTGTTTCGATATGGTTATATTTGAGAGAGAACGAGAAACTAACGAAAACGGCATGTAGAGCAAAGACAATCTTGGTAAAAATAAAAATTAACATAGGGATACTTGTGCGAATATAAAAGCTTATGTTACGTTTAATTCGCAACAAAGAAACATCAATCCAAATTTATTTTTGGAATAACCTACATGAACTTTTGTCAATTTCGTTGCAGATTTTAGATGAAATAACAAATAATGTTTATTCTTTTTCATTGTATTTATTTCAAATTTTATTTTTATACAAGTGTCAGTATATTTTTCATTGCCAACGAGCCTTCTTCGTGATATTTTCTTTAAAAGATGCATAAAGTATATCATTTTACCTATAACATTCATAATTGTAATCTTAATTTCTTCAGAAATGTTCTCATTTAAATAAACCTATTAATATATATATATATATATATATATATATATATATATATATATATATATATATATTAGAGCTTATCCACACTGTGGGTTATTTCAAGACAACACCTTTTCAATCGTAAAAATTGATTTTGGATTGTAAATATTGTATAAATATTGTTTTGAGAATAAGTTTGTTATTTCCATGTATAAAGTACCACTGATTAACCCGTAGATGGGACATGATTGATTCAAATATTTCTTAAAATTATCTGTGCGTAAATGAAAGGAGACACGGCTGTCCTATTTCAGCAAATAAAACTATCCGGTACACTATTCGCACACATTTGATATCTAAGCCTAAGACGATGTGCATGCATTTTCTAAGATATTTTAATGATTCCTTTACTTTTATATTCTCATCTTATATTTTCTGTAAATCTGTTTCTAATCTACCAATATATTGGCATTTTTCATTTTGTCATAAATTCTGATACATAGCTGGATTCTAAATTATTTCTGTATTCAGCAATATTCCATTGTTTTTTTTTAAATATTGCTTTTACATTTCTCTGTTCAAATAATGAAAAAATGTTGAATATTACGAGCTCCTTATTCAATAAATACTGAGGCCCTAATAATTTAAAAATAAATAAACGATTCAAAAATGCTTAATCCGCAGATAACATATGGAATAATGGAATAATTAAATTACATTTAAACCTATTTAAACGGAGCATAATAAATGAAATATAATAAACAAAAAATGATGCAAAAATATTACAAACTAATAACTTGAAAACTAGGAGGTGAAATGATTTATAAATTTTAATGTTTCTAAAACAAAATCTTTCTTCTTTAACCACCACGGAAAAAAGTTCCTTCCCACCATCAGCATGCCTGATGCTAGTGTTCTGGAGAACCATACACTTGTTCTCACTTACTGAAGTAGAATGATTACATCAAAACTATAACTGCATTTACTGCTAAGAAGATTGGGTCACAATGCCGGGCCAGAAATATTTCAACGTCAGAATCCATCTTGCATTTTTATAATCTACCATATGTCCATACATTGGATACTGTTAGCTGAATATAATTACGTAGAAAAAAAAATCAAAAGACATACAGTGAAAGAAGAATACAAAAATATTGACGGTATTATCTGATTTGCTGAAAAAGGAATGCATATTTGTTTCTGCCATAAGCACAACTCATATAAACACACGTCAGCAACAGTTAAGAATAAGATAGTTTTTTCATGAGCAAATTCAATTCAGGCGTGAAATTGTCATTAAGAAAAGCTACTTGATTGATATTATTGATCCAGTGATCATAAGAATAACTGAAAACCAGAGAATATATGATAAATTTCTTTAATAAAATTATAAATAATATATTGGGGAATTATTTCAAGTGTCAATCATACAATCTCCCGGTCGCCACTACTACGTTATGTATTGGTCATCAATCTTATTCCACTAAATCAATTACAGCAGATTAATAACTCTGTTACTGTCTGAATGCCCCATACATTCGTCCTCACCTACACTTAGGAAATTACAATACCACACGTTGGGTAAAATAAATATAAATTAACTTCATAACTGAAATGAAATATAACGACTAATTCTGCAACGTGAATTTTGCGTAAGTTTTGCATTGATATTAAAAATAGATTAGTTGTTTCTTCTGAGTCAGAAAGTTTTATTAAGTATTTTGAACTAAAATGTACTTTACATAATACAAAATAGAAAGGTACTGATAATAAATTTGAAGTTTTTAGAACGTGAATGGGAAAAAATCAACTTAAATCGACAGTGAAAACAAACAAATCTTGCAACCATTTCAAAAGGCATATTTCTTGAAACTGTACAGACTGCTAAAAACGCAGTGTAGTTTTTCTAAAATATAACAACAATATTTTTTAACTGACGAGACTAAAGAAACAGTGAATAAACAGATTATATAAATTTGTTTCTACTCCAAAAATTGTGAAAACATATATATTTGAAAAATAAATTCCTGTGACCGATGAATTGCATTCTGTACATATATAAGTTATTAAGGGATACAATGTAAAAAAATATTCAGTCCCGGGTACTCTTGGTTTTACTAATAATATTAAGTAGAGTTCTGGAGATCTATGATACATAATTTGGTGCAGATCAAATCCCTCCGAGGGTAAGAATAATAGAAAAATCTCTTAGGCTAAACGTGCTAACTATTACTGATACATGTTTTTAAATCCAGTAAGTTAGAGGACGTTACTGGGAAGATGTATGATAGATAAATTATGAGATACAAACAAAATTTAGCCAGTGATTCCGAATTGAATAATACTTACTATCATATAACAATAATAGTTTTTGTGAGAGATCGTTTTCACTGTCTGCAAACACGATCTTTCGACACGGCTAACAGATATTTTCGGAATCAATTGATTAGTGAACAAAGCAGCTTAAACAACCAATGGCGACTATGAACAGTTCATTGCATTTTGCTATTCATGTTAAGCAAGATGGAAATAACTGTTATTGATTGGTCGAATAAAGATCATCTTTGTTATGACGGACGCATCCCGTCATGGGAGCCAATTTCTATAGAACACTGCCGTGCCTTACGCAAAGGGCAAGTCACATACTGAGAGAGAATATCACGCAACTCAATCCACATAAACTTAAGGTACACAAGGTTTTATATAATATGCACAAAAATCTCAGACCAGATTATTTATATTTTGAATTTAACATACCTCCTAATAATACATAAATAAATCTGCATTTAACTGAAGAATAAGACGTAATATTTTGGCATTAGAATACATATTTACTCAGTTATATTTCTAGTAGTTTGCCGATACGAAATGCAAGGACGCAGTTAGTTTATATTCTGCAGGAAGTTTAGTAAATGTGCCGTGCGTCTTTTCGGAGACTTGTGGTTACCATAATAAAAATTATCCATCCCAAAATTGTTAAAGTTATACAAATTTTCGAGACTTAACGCTGGCTAGTACTGTAATAGAATTATAGTTAGTGCTAATTATTACCAGTTTGGCATAAAATTGCGCTCTAGCCAGTAATACGATTATTACAAATAATTTCAGTCATTGTAGATTTAATTTTGTATCTGTCTTTAGAAATTATAGTATTGAAGCTGGGAAAGTTGTAATATGATTTTGCAGCAACATATCTTAACATAGAAGGCAAGGTTATATGAAATTATGACTTATATTGATGTGCGTGACAGTGAAATGCTACATTGATATGATGGAAATGAAAATTGGAATTTTGTAGTATTTTATAAGTAAAAACCCAAAAAACATTTTATCTCTTCGTCTTGTGGATATTGATTTCCCAGATAGATTCATTTTTCCTAGATAACATCGGCAATATAACGTGTAAACAAACTGTCAAAAGAAATCGGTATTTATCCTTTCATTGAATATCAGATTCAATGATCCTATATCCAGTGAAAATAATTTCAAACATGCATAGTTTATATATATATATATATATATATATATATATATATATATATATATATAAAATGAGGGAAATTATTGTATTAAGCTCATAGTCATTAGTTTTGCTAATTTTAAATGGTTATCTCAAACTATGTAGAAATAATCAATCAGATGCCATAGTGCAATGTGCAAAGTTAGGAGACATGGTCATTGCTTCCCTAAAATCGGTGATAGCGATAAAACGCTATTCTCCAATACTGTGCTAGATTTACTGCCATTCTTGTCAATTCTACTCAGAGTCATGTCCAAGATTTGCTGAAAATACCTGGGGAAACATTTTGCCGAACAGCAAACGATTGAATTTTTACAACACTATGTGTATTATGGTGAAAATTCTAGAAAATTTGTCATCTACCTGAATTTGAATATATATGTCTCTTTTGATTTTAGTAATTATCCGAAGACGTTGCGCAAAATCTTTTTTGAGCTACTGACATGGAGCTACGGACCGTAGGTAAATTTACAGTAGTCAATTAGATAGCCATTATCAGTTCGATTAAGGTTGAAGATTTGCACGAAACAAGTCTGTAGAAAGGGCACTGACGTACAGTACCATTGATCATGTGCCCATGTCACTATTTATGGAGCCGTCAAGAGACAGTCTCCCGATATCAAAAATAAAATAAAATAATAATTTTAAGAGCTCAATGCAGAGAAGAGTGCACGTAAATAGGGGTTCTCTCCGAACAAAACTGACAATTCCTTGTCATTAAATTTGTTAAAATATGAAATATGAGGGTCTATTGCAAATCATTCGTCTCACATATTTGTTGAAAAACTTGTCCATATCTGACAGAAGTCAAAATTCATTTCCTACGAGAAAAATTTCTTGAATCCCCAAGGAACTTGTTGATCTTTTTAGAAAAAAAGTAAGACATTCAATTTTTTTTATTTTCCGTGAATAGGATAGTAAATTTTCCACTCGTTATTTTGTCAGTCTGCACACATGTTTCCCCAAATTGTAACCGGGTTTGGAGATTTTTTCTGTCTGTTAACCGAGGAGGGATGTCACTGCCTTTTGTATTTTGCTAATTTTATTTTTTTCAGATATAAAGAACTAATGATAAATATAAAACAAGAGCAAGAAATACATAACATACTAAACTTTACTATCAACTCTGTAAAACTTAATCTAATTCTAAATCGACTAACACAATTACTGACATATCTGAATATAAACGTAGATTAAAATTTCCCAGAAAAAGTTTTATTATATAAAAAAACTGTATACCTTCCAAATAAATTTGAAAATTTTATAAACATTTCAGATTATGACTTAACTAAAACAGAACTACTTAACCTTGGATCTGTCATATAAAAATATAATGGACTGCATACAAAGTTGGAATTGAAACATTATACCAAAATATAATTAAACTCCAAGAACATTACCTAATTACTACAGAACCGGAACTTCATGATCTACTTAAAACAGAATCTATAAAATACAGTCACTATAAAACAATATATCCATCTAAGCTCATAAACACGAAAGATTGCTGCAAGAGAATTAGTAATTAAATAAGCTGATAAAGATAGCATCTTTGTTGTTTTAAACAAGAGTGACTGCATAAAATAGAACAGTTGATATTAAAAGAATTACCAATATTCCTACCCTTCAGCTAAAATCGGAAATTAATAACAGCAAAAATGCTGAAAAGAACAAACTAAGACTTACCAAAATATTCGAAGTCTATAAAGCCAGCATACATTTAGGCTTCTATCAAAGAAGTTAAGTCAAGTCAAGTCAAGTCAAGTTAAGTTTCCCCTCCTTGCTCATTATATAAAAAAAATCTTACTCTTATACACCAACTAAAACGCTTATCCAAATAATTACGGCGAACATACCTAACAAATACAGCATTAAATCATCACCTGAACATATATAAATCTTAAAAGCTGAAAATCTAATAATGAATACATAACATAACATTGAAAATATGTTCAATAACGTTCCAGGTAGAAAATCGTTGACAGTACAAAAATTTATATAACATAAGTATGTCCCCATTAAAAATTACACTTAAAATGCTTTAAAAAAAGCTTATTTTAAACGGTACCAGCGAAGTCTTATTTTCTGATCATAACAATAATATTTACGTGCAAGTAGATAGTATTTGAATCGGTTCAGTTTTAACTTCAACCTTTACATGGCTAATCTAGAAAAAATATTTAGCACCAGTAAGAAAGCCTTTATTTATGATATATATGATATTTAATATTAAATTAAAACATAGAAAAAATAATAGAACTAAAAAGCTCTTAAAAATTTGTAATCAAGTTCACATAAGAACTTAGCAAATATAAAATTTCTTTTGTTAGACAATAATAGACATAATCAACATCATCTTTATTACCTCCACTTATTAGAAAGAAATCTACCAGCAAAACTCTTGCACTCTCATCTAAAAGAGTGAATGATTTAATTACAATAAAATATCACTTACACATAATTAACCCAGCACAAATGAACTATTCCACAAAAAGATTATTTACTAAACTAAAACTTTAAATAGACCTTCAAAAATAATGGTTCCAAAATCCCATTGTAAATGAACAAATATGATGATATATGAAACAGCTTCACACACAAGTTGCAAAATAACTACAATTAGGATGATAAAAAAATTGAAAATACACTGGTACTAATTTATATCGCATTGATCCTAATAAAAAGATTCACGTTAATATTAAAAAAATACAATACTACTAATTATCTCAAAAAATCATCCACACCAAGTAATCTATTACGTAAAACCAATAATATATATCAATTCAAATGTCTAATATAATAATGTATCTGACAAAAAAATGTATATGTTTGATTTTTTAAAAAAATACATTAAAAATGTCTTACTTCATACATCCGACCATTTTTTCATTTCGAGCCATATACTGCAACATCCTTGTCTATTCACAATCTAAAAATAATCATCGGCAACACAACTCTCCTTAAACAAGATAACTAATGGCAAGTACAGATCCTCGAGGCAATATATATATAAGTTGAAAACGTTTTAAAGTGCCGAAAGAATCATCGTATTTTAGTGCAATTTAAATATATCGAGAATGCTAAAACTGAGAATTCCTAAATGTATCACGCAAAATCTGAATTCACCAAGATTTTGGTCTTGAAAGATGGAGAAATATTATCTAAAGTATCATATAATAAATTCTTAGAGGACTACACTGAAATCATACATGCTAGAAATAGAGATAACGGTTACGTTACGAAATAATAATAGATAATTTAATATTTTAATGTAGTGTAAAATTGTGCTTTATTCAATTCCGGTCTTTCTTCGTGGGATTCATTGAATTTAACTTTTAATCTTATTGCTTGTCTATGGAATTAAACAATTGTGTTATTTTGGTGAAATTTTCATGAATCTAACTATACTGAAAATAACTAAAGAATTAGTTCGTAATGTGTTGTAATTATTTGCGTGCCAAAATATATATGAGGAACGACGAAAATATTTACAACGTTTAAAACAATATAAAAATAGAGCAATTATTAATTATTAACATAGAAAATATACAAAGTATAAAATACTACAAAGTTTTATATTTTGTTTCGACGTTGAAAGAACAGTGTCTCTTTAGGTAGTTAATGATGATGGCAATAAACGCTTTACTGAAGAAAAATTATAAAGAAACAACTTTTTATTTTTGGAAATATTTTGTACGAGGTAAAAAGGGATTAAGAAAGAGAGGGGACAGGAAAGATGATAAAAACTGAGAAAATATTAAAAAAAAAAAGCAAGAAAAGGAATAGGGAAAGATACAGAAAAAATAGACAGTAAAAAGGAAAATTAGAGGGAAAATACTGGAAGAACGGTTAACGGTTGACAGAAATTTTAAATTTAGGCTCTAAGTAAATTGTAGGCAGATATTGATATTGATTACATGGTGTCTGGGCTCCAATTTTTGGCATTAAACAAAGGAATTATACTTCTATAGGAGGAAGTAAAGAAAAACGAAAGAAAAAAGTAATATACAATTGGAGTAAATATTCAAGAGAAAAATAAAGAAAATAAAAAGAAATGTAGAGAAAATGTATAAAGTGAAAAAAGGAAGAGACAATAGAAATGTCTAAGTAAGATAAATTTTCAATTTTGACCGGAATTGAATTGCAGATTGGTGCAGACATCGGTTATATATATATATATATATATATATATATATATATATATATGATGGAACAGAAAATTTGTGAACAAATAAAGGCTAATATTTCTTATGGGAACAACTGTCTTTTTCAGGATAGTTGCATAACATAAAACTATTTCTTTTATAGCAAGATGATTCCCTTCATGCAGTTTTCTGTTGAAGAGAGGATAGATGTTGTGAAATTGTATTTGCAACTTACTTAACTATACTTGTTCAGACGCATCTTAGATGCAAATATACAGGAAGAAAATCCCTTTCTCATACAATCAAACGATTGGTAGAAAAGTGTAGAAAAACAATGTGTGGTTCAGAATACAAAAGTATATTTTGGTCCAAATTTGACAAGTATGAGTTCGGATTATGTTCAAGTGTTCAGGAACTATTTGGAACGGTCGCCCGGCAAATGCACCGGACAGTTTTACAGGAAGTGGGTAGTTCCAGTTAAATCAAGTAACACAAAGGCTATTTATTATTAAATCAAGTAACACAAAGGCTATTAATTTTGTTCAGGTGGGGCAGAAAAATCTAATTCTTTTTCTAATAATAAAAACAAAAGAAATGTTAATTTTTTTGTATCCCACCATATATATATATATATATATATATATATATATATATTAGCAGTATAGCCCGGCGTTGCTCGGATGTAATGAAAGCTGTAAAACTAATCTATGGTGCTGAAGCTCACACTCTTTGGACGTTGGCACGAAACACTAAAAAGCAATAGTTGTTTCCAATTAAAGAGAAACTGTAGACTGAAAGAAAAATGAATGGATGGAAGTCAAATTTTGATTTCCTGGTATCCATATCAAATAAGTTTTTTTTCTTCGTAAACTGAATTTTGAACGTTAAATATGTCCTCTGAGTAAATGGTATCATGGATGAGACTAAGAACTACAATTATACTTACTTAGAGCCAAACCCGAAACAAAAAATAAAACGGATGAAAAAATACAGACATACAGGCAGATAAACAAACACACACACAAACATCTTGCCATATATATATATATATATATATATATATATATATATATATGTATGTATTTTATCGATTTTCTGCACTATTGTAAGAATTGCAGCCTTGAAACTTCTGAATATCGTTTCTTATATCTTGAATGTATCAAATTGAATAAAATAGGACAACTCCTTCTATAACCCAATTTTTTTCGATTATCGATATTTATTTGAGGTACCTCAACACAAAACCTAGCTAAGAACACTCGCAGACGCTTATAGTACAACTGTGTAAATTTTCAAGAAAATCGGTTCAACCGTTTTGGAGTCTATAGGCAACGGACACAGGCGCAGACATACACGCAGACAAAGTTCCATTTATAAATAACTTTATATTTCCTTAAATGAAAATTAATACAGCAGATACTAAAAAATAGAGAGGGTGGTGGGATGGATTGTGTCTTTCACCGGATATTAGACAATGAATGCTGAAAATCTGTTCAAAATGAAGAGGCTTGAAGCTACAGAAATGTGGTTCAATAAAAAAAATGTTGAGGATATTATATACCGTACATATATACAGCGATAAATCTTCAGATGATAATGGAAAAAAGTCAACTTATATTTACATCAATTAGAGAGAGAGTGTGTTAATATTTCTAGGTCACATGATAGGGTAAACGGACTTGAAAAATCTAATACTCACTGGATAGATCAAAGGCAAACAGAAAAGAGGAAAATGAGGCATAAGTAACGCAATGAGTTTGACTATATAGATTGGCGGAACAGTGTATTAGAAATAAACCAAAAGCACGATATTAAGAGATAAAATAAGAATTTTTGGAGAACGATGATCACCTATGTCCTGAAAAACCACGGCACATAAAAATAAAGTTTCTCATTTTCAGTAATTTTTCCCGAAGATAGGTTGAAGTTGTTTTTATAATTTCTATAGAATCACAATTAGTTGCGGAATATCAAATTATATTATAGTTAATTATACAAAGTCTATATATTTTTTTCTTCAGAGAAATTTTGCCAAATTTCCTTTGATGGCCTTATTTCTAAAGAAAACTATTCTCCAACTACATACACCCAAACATTTTTGTTGCATCTATTTTGCAAAATACCATAATTTTAGTTTTTCTGTTTCTAATAATAATAAATTAATTCTTAGAACAATTTAGTAAAACGTAGCTATAGTTTAAATTAATGGAAAATTTTACGATGAGCTCATTCTCTATCATGCTACTCACGTTTTCTGTTGCATATATCTGCTTTGATTACATGTACAACTTTTTGATACGATTAGCGACATTTATACAAAATCTTGTATTTATATACTTGTGTTCAGTTTTTAGACATCACTTGAATATAGGCACACGATTTCTTTTATCAAACACTCAAAACTTTTTTGTATTTACTTTGTTATTTTTTTGTTCTTTAATTTGTTAAATAACACACTTGGTGTTACTAGTATTGAATGAGTTATGCGAGTCATTTTTGTAACAATAGTACTCTCAGAGTTATTTTTTAGATATATGCAGCAAATAAACTCTGAAGTAAAAGTTGGTAAAAACCAAATTGCTTTATCAAAATGAGAACGTACGAAATCATCTTATTTGATGTAAAATATACGTACATATTAATAAAAATTATGAATGTAAAACAATGGCACAACAGACTGGGTGGTTTATTGTAATTTTCAGTTAAGTGTTTAAAGACAATTCCAAAACAAAATGACAGATGGTCTATGAAAATATACTTGAATAAATTGAAACACATTTCTCTCTATTGACCATTCTTTTTCCATAACACCTGTACTATATATATATATATATATATATATATATATATATATATATATATATATATATATGTGTGTGGGGGGGGGGATGTGTATTTCTTCCGGACACACCCATGGAGAAAGAAACATTAGAAAGGCAATGTCGGCTATTTCATTCTTTTAATACTAGTTATCAAGCCTGCGAGCGTGCTTTTTAAAAGTGTCATATTTTATTTTTTGGCAATGATTATGTTCTCTAATAGAGAATTATATGTTTTTGTTATATCTTACGGTAAGATACTTAGTAATCGGTACATCAAATTATATGTTGCCGTTATTTTAGACTGCATATTGATATAAATATTTTGCCGTCATTTTAGATAGCATGGGCCCACTTTTAGCAATACACATTTCAAAGCTTAGACGAAAAGTTTTAAGAAACAAAACGAAATTTGCTAGACTATACAAGGGTACATGAAAAAATGTTAAAAGTTTAAATATGCAACATTACAAAATATTTTAATCATTTCTCTACAAGATACAAATTCACTAAAACATAATAGTGTGTGGTAGTTGAAAGTATAAGAAAAGAAAAAACGTTATTAAAAGAGAGAAAACGATAAAAAGAGGACTTTTAAAACGGAAGATTACCATTCTGTTTAAATTTTTCGAATTCGTAAATGAGTTTAAAGTAAGAAACTGGAAAAATGTTCCACAAGCAAGAATTGTGAGAGAGGAAAAATGGTAAGCATAAAACTTACGTTTATATCTAGCCATTTTAATTTTAAAATAATGCAACCTTGCCGGCAATCTAGTTGTGCCCCTCAACGTCAAGAATGAAACGCGTCACATGAAAGAAAATAAAATCGTTTAGTTATTTGCTCTCTCTCTCTCTCCCTCTCTCTCTCTCTCTCTCTCTCTCTCATATATATATATTTCTCCGACAGACTCTAACAAAAGAATTAAGTTCATTATATATGACACTTAATCCACTACATCTAATTCATTTGTCCGCAACGACTCTTCCCCCTCCGTTAGTGATTTGCAAAAAACCAATGTAGTATATAAATTCATATGTCCATTTAGAGAATGTATCTCTAACAACCCCAATAATATCTACATCGGCCACACCACAAATTCGCTCTCACGGCGTCTGACGTTGCACTTAAATAAAAATTCAAATATATTCCGTCATTTAGAACAACACAGTTATCAACGCACACTTCTGAGAAAAACGCTCGTTGATAACACGTACATACACAAACAAGAAAATAATAAGCAGAAACTAAAAATCCTCGAAGCACTCTACATTAAACAATTTAAACCTGGTTTGAATACAATCAATTTCGATATTTCCAATAACGTACTCAAATGTCTGTAATCAGACCAGGGACCACAACACCACTATTTAGTCACTGTCTTCGGCCATCCGCCACGGTAGGGATGGACTTATATTTTCAAATCAATTATCTTTATTGTTAATAGCTTAAATGTTCTATGTTTACTGTGTGTTAATATTTACTCTTTGATAATGGCTTATGTGAGCCGAAAGCTTAGACCCGATAAAAAATTCAACAAATACTGTGATTTTTTGTTGTCTTTCAACGACATCACCATCAAGTATATCAGACGGTATGAACGAATCCTACACAAAATTAATAGACAAAACTTGTCTATATTATTCATGAAACCTGTATTAATATATATATATATATATATATATATATATATATATATATATATAAAATGAAAAAACAGTACATCTAATATTATTCAATTATTATTTACATATATAAATATTGAAGATTTTTTTAAAAAGTGCGAGGCCGGATAAGATAAAGTCTAATAGATATAGATATGTTGTACAACGAAAATGATTAACAAAACACTGGCGTATTTTTGACTATGGATAATTTCACATGGCATGTTTAAAAAGTTAATAGTATGTTTCCGTTTTGTACTTTCAAAGAATTTCTTGTGCTTAGGAGCTAAATGTATTATATATATTTTCTAAGATATGGGCAAAAATAAAAGAAAAAGTGAGATAACTTTACATTCACTTTAAACTCTGATAAACAACCTCAATCTCCAAGTTCATTTTTAATTAAAATTACCCGAGGGTACTGGCTTTCTATTATGTGTCGCAGAATATCTAACAATTAGCCATGGCCATTTTTGAATTGATCATCATTGTACCCTATTGAAATATCAATGCCTCACTTTGTCTGGAGGCAACCCTTGTGAAGTGGCAAAGAAAGAGAAGAAGCAAATTGCTTTGTGGTGGTTGTTGGTGTTGAATGTTAACTGCCGCTATCCCTCTTTCTTCTAATTTACATAAGATTGATTATTCATTTAATATTTCGCCATGCAAATTAGCTGCAAACTGTTTCTGAGTTGATAATTAAAATGCTAAACGCTCAATGGGGTTTCTGCCGTACCTCGAGGCAGGCTGCTTTTTGAGACTGGAATTAAATTCCGCGTAAAATTGTTAATATTAGTTGCACCTTTAAGATATGCCTCAATGATGAAAAACTACAAGAAAATAAATATTTAGCTTGTCCAGCTAAATTCTTAAAGACTTGTATTAACATTCTTGAGCAAATTAAAATTAAAGAAAATAAGAGTGCGTTTCAGCAGATAATTTAGTAATTACATGAACTATTTACCATGTAACATAAAATGTATGCTTTTTTGCAATTACTCGTTTGAAACCGATGTACTTGTTAACTTTTGTTGATTTAAAATTTTCTTTGTCAATACTCTGCTGTCTAATCACGCATATTAAGTAGGTTACACATCATCTGTTCTTCAACATATGACAGAAATTATCAAATACCTGAATCCGCAATGTATATACAAAGTTTATTTTTGTTATTTTAATAATTTTAGGAAACAAGGCAATAAAGATACTAGGGCTAAAATGGTTCATGAGTGTAAAAGAATATATGAAAAATTATGATTAAGGAAAAAGAACAAAACAGAAAAAATATTAAGGGAAAGAAATTAAGGTTTGTCATTAATATTCCAAACAAAAATTCAATGCAAAGTGGATTGAAATGGAAAGTTGAATCTCATGAAGGTGAAATCTTTAAGAGAAATTATATATATATATATGTAAAAGAAGCTGCTCCTCTTTATCCATTTTTCTTCTGCCACCGCTACTTCTGTTATTTTTAGACACAATGCACAAAAAATAATTGTAATTTATGATAATGATTATGCTCACCGAAAATATGGGGGTTAGTTTTACCCGCTGAAATGGCCATGGAATCTCAGGAGTTTTGAATTATATATATATATATATATTAAATTGTCTCTTTGCAATTAAAAGCAAAAATTAAACATTAAAAGATTTTTAAAACATTGCTCCTTTTTAAAAAGCAGACAATAATTTTAAATTATAATTTTTTAAAAACTTACCTACTTATCTACGTGGAAAAAGTTTCTAGCACTCTCTTTTGAAAACAAGACACTGAATATGCAGTTAAAAAAACTCACTTTCTTCACTTCTTTTGATAACTAATATTTTTCAGACAAATATTTTCTTTTAGGTATTTACAGGAAATTGTTAGTTTATCAAATACCAATTAATAAAAATGTAAATAAAAACAAATCGATATTTTGTGGTTTATTTATAAAAAGAGTTTTTTTTTGTAAAGCCAATTTTTCAATATGAAAAAATGAAGTCCATTACTTAAAAGTATTAAAGGAGAAGTAAGTTCACATTAGCTTTTCCCATTCTGTTAAATTAGGGAATAACAGTTAATGTCAAAGAATGACAGTATACAACTGTCCCCCAGTATACAATGAGAAGATTTTTCCATTGATCATGAGTCTTTAGTATATGCCCCTTTCAAATACCATAAAGAACCTTTTGTGATGCAATAATCCTGAATGAAAGAAAAGGTCATTTTTAATTTGAAATTTAGAAAACATTATTTTAACCACTTCAGCACCATTTTTTATTAAAGAAAGAAAATTCCCCAGAGACTAAATAGCTTTGCAAGAAAGCTGATATTAGTTACAGCAGTGACTGGAGAGAAAAAAAAATTTCAGATGGGGGATGTTATATAATTAATGGATTTTAACTCTAAATTGATGCGACTTGTGTGCCAAACAAGTACATAGAAGAAATTTCTAAATTTAAATGCCGTAAAGTTCATCAGAAATATTACAATGAACGCATTTATAGAATAAATACAATATGCGTTACGTCGGTGAGAAAGAAAATCAGCCGAGATATTTTGTCAGGACCAATAACATTGCATATTCTTTATCTTTTATAAAAATATCTAAATATATATTAAGATCATCAGACCAGGTATGTCACCAATATTCAAAGCAAGGTTGAATTTTAAACTTTTATATATGTAAAATAGATATATGTGTGAGGCGAAAAATCTATGGCATGTCATAATGAACCCATATTCTCTGCTGCAGATTAAGCAATTGATTAAATATTCTCTTTGCACTTCAAGTCAGCTAAAACATTTATCACTCTCCTAGCGTTTCGAATCACCCACTCACAAGTTAATATTGATGATTAAAAGCGAAGGGTTTCGTTTTTGACGCATGAAATATAAATTCACTCCTTACGCGATCTAATCCATTGTACGTTATTTTTTATATTAGCTGCCGATTTGACTATCGAACTGGTCAGACTATATATTAATACAGGATATATTTTCTCAGTATAAATTCCGAGTTGAGAATTGATGACATTAGGATGGTATTATTTACATTATTCGGAATAGTTTTATCATTTTTGTTGCCATTTGTACGATATGTCTATCGTTTTACGCTCCGATCTTTTTCAGGTGTTAGGGATTTCAAAACGAACCGTTTCTTACAATAACTAGGGTATATCCTTTTCATTCCTTGCGTGAAGCCGCTTTTGGTAGTCATGAAGTATCTCCCTCTAACTGGACTATGTTACTTTTTCACCACTTCTATGCCTGGTATTAAACTCACAACTCTTTTGGTCAGGTGACTGGAACTAACCAACTTTTATATCCACTGGGACATCTCTCTTTAAAGGAATGAGAATTATATAACCCAATGGTTTTAATAAAGAGTTTTGTTCGAAATTCCTAGCAGCTAAAGAAGGCCGGAGCGTACAACGGCCAAAACGTCGTACAAATAGCAACAAAGAATAGCACAATAGTCCGAATAATTTAAATACTACTTCAGCTTCGAAACTGAGACAAATACATAAGGATTTACATTTATAAAATTAGAAACAATGTAAGTTCAAGGATATTGTCCTAGGGAATACTTACACTCGAGCCAAAACATCTAGAATTACTATTACATAGGTTTCATTTACAGATTTGATAAGGAAGGCTGAATCATACTCTCTCATGATTTGAAGAACAGTATGTATTTTAGATAACCGAAGTAACCTTATCTAATGATTGATAGACTGATTCAACAATAATCGTTAACATCAGCATTTAAAACGAAAGCAATATCAACTATATGAATGAGGACCCTAATATGTGAGGTGCTTAACAGTTTCAGATTTAATTGGACCTTCTAATACTTTGTCAAAAAGATAGATAATATATGGCTGATAATTAATTCTTAATGACTGGAACAATAAAAGAGGATTTCGAACAAGCAGCAAAACAAGAAGCAACAAGGTCTTTATTATCCAGATTAGAAAGAAGAAATACAATCCAGCAGCACATTTCAGAGATTATTGCAGACATAATATCAAGTCCAATGTTTGCGAAGATTCACTTCAGAAGTAATAACAGATAATATTTACGTAGTAATACGCATATCACTCAATAGAGACACAGTAGTAAGTGAAATCAAGAAAATTACTTTAGTTAGTCAAGTGAAAAGTAAACAATTTATGAGCAAAACGTTCTACGTTGTCAGCATCAGATGTTAAAGAAAATTGTGTCTAGAGATGGGATGAATATATTTACTTATTTGATACACTATTAACGACTCGTCAATATATATTTGAACAAAACTTTTTAGAGGCTATATGGTTCCTATACTATGTGCCGTGTCCTTTCAAAAGGAAAGCGATCATTGCCTTGCACATCTCCCTATCCGTTTAGCTCTCAGAATCCTTTCTCTCATTGCCCCCACAAACACTGGTTTACCATACATTTGGTAAAGTTTATACATGTCACGCGAGGTTTTCCCCCAGTCTCCTTTTCATCATTACATGTCCCAGAATATTCAGTTTTTTGTATGTAAAGTATCATTCTTTTTCGCTCCAAATCTTCTCCAAAACCTCCTTGTTGCTTGCATGTTCCGTTCATGGTATTAACTGCATCCTTCTGTATAATCATATTTCGGTTGTTTTTAGTTTTAATTTCATCGTTAATGAGACGGATCACACTGAACTGTAGATATCACATAACTCAGTACACTTTTTGTTTCCAGCGAATTTTTCTTTACTTACTGAGGGCCATGCATTAAATGTTCTTGTAGGTAATATGTAGTCGTGTTCATTTATTGAGCTAACCTCTGCAGAAGATCATATATTTTCCTTCCGTGTCTATTATCAGCACTCTATCAGTTTTGAAACCTATCTTAAAATTCTGGCTGCAAATGACGATTTCTGGTATGACTTTCAGAACTCTCAGCATTGTCTCGCTGTACAAGTTGAATAAATCTGTGGATAAGTTATCCTTATCTTACATCCCATCAATCATTGTATATCTCTTGAACTCGCTTCCTATGTGTATGCAGGCAGTTTGCTGCCAGAAAAGTTTCTAAATTATTTTCTTTTCCGAATATGCTAACGACCATTACCAAATACATATACCAGACTCTCAACAAAAATGGCGAAGCACGAACCATTGCCTTGGATATCTCCAAAGCGTTCGACAGAGACTGGCATGCTGGACTTTTATGCAAACTGCGGAGCTATGGTATAACTGGACATTTGTTTGATATAATCCAGTCGTTCCTCTCTAACCGCACATTGAAGGTAGTATTAAACAGACATGCCTCCCAAAACTACCACACGAACGCTGCCGTCCCTCAAGGCGCCACCCTAGGTCCCACGCTCTTTCTGATCTACATTCTCCCAGATGCCATTATATCCCAAGTAGGCATGTACGCCGATGAAACCACAATTTACTCTCGCCTCGATCAAAAACCCGGTGTGGGTGACAAAGCGAACCTCGCTGCCAGGCTTTAAAAAGACCTCCAATCCGTGGTGGACTGAGGTAGGAAGTGGCTCAAGTGGGTCAATGCAATCCAAAACGAAGCTGGTATCAATTAACCACCATATACAATCGCACCTACCTCCCATTAGCATGGAACGGGTTTGCCTCCCTGAGAGTAAAACACTACGCCTCCTTGGCCTTACACTCTCGGCGGACCTCAAATGGAATGACTATATAGATTCCATTGCTAAGTCCGCTGCTATGAAGGTATGTTCTCTGTGCAAGGCCCAGAAATTTTTCCCGTCTGAATCTATCCTGTACATATATAAATCGACCATCCGCCATTGTATTGAATACTGCTGCCACATCTGGTCATGTGCCCCTGCTACTCATCTCCGGCTTCTTGACAAAATACAATGGAGAATCTGTAACGTGATCGATCCTGACTTGGCGGACCGGCTGCAACCAATCTCACCGGCGTTGACGTGGCTTCCCTGTGCCTCTTCTGTAAGTACTTTCACGGCTTCTGCTCCGATGAACTTACGTCATTGGTGCCGCCTAGGTACGAATTTACACGAGATACTAGATTAGCAAATAGGTCCCACACTTTTACAGTGAAACAGATAAGATGTAACCGTAATTTCTACTCCAATAGCTTATTTTCTCACGCTTCCCGCCTGTGGAATTCACTTCCACATGCCTGCTTCCTCGACAGCTACAATTTCCAGGAGTTTAAATGTAAGATCAATAGACAGCTCCTAACACACTAACTTGCATCTATTCTCTCAAACACTATCACCATCTAACCAACCCTCATTCTCGGTACTATCCAGTCTATCACCCTCCTAACATTTCCTATATCTAACCATCCTTTTCCCATCACTTCCCCAACCCTATGTACCCACCTGTGCAATAGTGGCAGTGGAATGCCTTGCTAAGGGTGAAACGATTAAAAAAATATGTCAAAGTTTCCGAGTATTTTTATTAAGCCTTTATGTCATAATTCGTTGAAAGTCTATGTGTAGTACACAAAACACAAGTGCACTCCTTTCTGCAATCATATTGCTTTCTAAGCATTGTAAGCAGAAATATCGCGTTCTGTTTTTTTAGTGTGCTTGACGCAAACACACTTCTTGCCTTATCTCTGGCCTGATACTTATACGCGCTCTATTCATTAAAATTCGGGTTATAAATTTTGTTACGCGTCTCATGAAGCTGATGGTTCGGTGGAGTTTGTTTTTATTTGCGCATGGCTTCGTTGGCAGTACTATGAAAACCGATCTGTTTATGTCTTCCGATATATCACCACTGTTATAGATTTCATTCATTATTTGAGTGATTTTCTCTACATTGAAAGCCAATCTCTCTGCATCTATTAAAATGACGTCAGATTCTGACGCTTTGTTAGTATTGTTTGTCTAGTGCAGCTTCCACTTCAGATTTTAATATCCAATGTTTCTTCTTATTTCCTTGTATCATCAGTTTCTTTCTCTCGTCATGGGAAATATCTATAAATTATTTCAATCGGTGAAATATTTTCTCTTTCTAATATGAGAGTTCCATCTTTAGATTTTATACATCCTGCTGAGGAGCATGTCTCTTGTTCTATTAGATCTGTTATCTTTATGAATGTCTCCTTTATTATTCATGCTCAATCTCTATTTTTCTACATTTATCGTTCAGCAACTTCTCTTTGGGTTTTTTGCACTTGCTCTTTAATTCCTTGTGTAGTTTTCTGTATTCATTCCCATGTCTTGGTATTGTTTTGCATTTTTTGCATCATGCCATTTGTCATCCATTAGATTTACTTTCTTATCCATCAGTTTTCCTTTAAGAAGACGATGTTTGCTGAGATTTCTAACGCTTCCTTTAGTGTGTTTCATTTCGTGTAAACTTACTTTTGGTTTAGGTCGGTTACCAGTCTGTTTCTTTGCAATTTGGGTGCTGCACTTCAATGTTAATTTTCGAAGTTTCATCCGTAGTTTGCATATAACCAACAATTGTTAATTATCACAGTCGGCACTAGGAAAAGTTTTACAATGAACACCTACATTCCTGACATTCCTGTTTTTAGATACAGGGTCGATTTGTTTGTTTTTTTTTCAACTTTTCTGCTTTTCTATGTTCATAATCGTTTCGGATGTTTCGAAAGCAGGTGTTGGTTCTTATCTGGTTATTATCTGTGCCCTATTGGACCAATTATTCTAAACAGTTATTGTTGTTACGTAAACGAAGTTGCTAATTGTTAACCATTCCCTCTCCTAGCTTACTTTCGCAATCAGGTTTACCATAATAATTCTAACCTTTCGTGTTTTACACTGAGACTTGTTGTCCAATATCGGGTAGAAATATTCTGTTTCCGTTACAAGGCGAATAGTTATTTCCTTTAGAATAAATCTAACTTCAAGCCATTTGGATTTATATATTGAATTTTTAAGGCCATCATTTTTATTGGGAATGAATAACAGTTGATTTGTTTCTCCTTTTCTTTTCCACGGTGAGTTTTCGAAACTGCCCCTAGTTAGCCAGCTGTTGACTCATCGACATTTCTTCTACCAAAGTTTAGGTTTATTTTTATTCTAACCAGGTTGCTAACATTTCGCCTCATTCAAATACCATGGAGTGGAGACAGCCGATCTGCTCGCAGACAGTAAATATATTATGACACATATGCACAATGACAAACACACACGTGTGTGTGTGTGTGTCATTCGAGACCGGGATTAGGCTAATCTCTCTGTCTCTATTTATGGGTTCATTTTATTAATTATAAATTACGGCTGAAGTCTGAGCATTCAATTTTCTATACAATAACCAAAAGAATATATATATATATATATATATATATATATATATATATACTAGCAGTATAGCCCGGCATTGCTCGGGTATAATGAAAGCTTTAAAACTAATTCATGGTTCTGGAGCTCAGACTATTTGGACGTTGGCACGAAAGACTAAAAAGCAATAGTTGTTTCCAATTAAAGCGAAACCGTAGACTGACAGAAAATGAATATATGCAAGTCAAATTTTGAATTCCTGGTATCGATATCAAATAGTTTTTCGTCGTAAACTGAATTTTGAAGGCTAAATAAGTCCTGTGAGTAAATGGTATCGTGACTGAGACTAAGAACTATAATTATACCTTCTTAGAGCCAAACCCGAAGCAAAAAAAGAAAATAAATGGGCTGAAAAAATACAGATATAGAGGCAGATAAACAGACACACACAAAAAAAAACATCTTGCCTTTTATATATATATATATATATATTATCGGTTTTCTGCACTTTAGTAAGAACTGCAACTTTGAAGCTTCTGAATATCGTTTCTTATATCTTGTCTATGAGTGTATCAAATTTGATTAAAATCGAAACACTCTTCTATAATGTTTTCGATTATCGATTTTCGATATTTATCTGGGGTACCTCGACAAGAAACCTAGCTAAGAATACTCACAGACGCTTATAGTACAACTGTAAATTTTCAAGAAAATCGGTTCAGCCTTTTCGGAGTCTATAGGTAACGGACGGACTCACACAAAGTTCCATTTATAAATATGTTTGTTTTTATATATATATATATATATATATATATATATATATATATATATATATATATATATACACAAAATAAGGGAAAGATGTTAGCTTTTTCAATTAATTTTTTAGTGGTGTGAGTTTGGAATTTCCTTGATTAAAGAAATTGCATCCATTTCAGTGCCTTATATTAGCAAAAAGATATAGCCTTTTTGAGGAGACATTTACAGTTGTTTCGAGCGCTTACTAAAGGTGATTTTTAATCGGAATTATTACGCTGAATAATACTCGGAAAGACAGATTTTTTATATGCTACAACTGCTGAACAAGCTGGTGTGAAACAAGATTAAGATTGCGGTTTCAACTGATATATACAAACATTTTTATATGTATTTTATAAATCATTAAGTATGTTTTTTGTACGTTCATCTTTCAATATATAAGTTTAATCGTGCAATTATGTTGTCGTCATGAGTCTACTTGGTATTTCTTGTTCCATTCTTTTCATATAATTGGAATTTTTTTTTATGAAGCGGATTTAACATTTCATTGTTTATGGGTGTTTTTTTTTTCAAACTAAGTTTACTATTTGTGGATGTATATGACAAATAAATTGATATAATTTTCTATTTTTTCCTTTTTTAGGGAACAATTTTCTTTTAGAATTTTCCATTTGTCATTTAAAAATTCTAGTAAAAACACACACACAAACACACTCTCTCTATATATATATATATACACACATACATATAATTATTTAGGACAGTGTAGGCTAGTCACTGTAATATGTTCTTGAATTAATATTATTTGATCAAAGGGTTTATATTTTTACGGCCTATAAACATTGTGCGTTTTAGCTAACGTCAAGAAATGTTTAGTAGATAATGATTTACAGACATTTACATTATAGCTAGGGAAGAAGAGTTGGATACAGACATTTCCCACGGTGTAATTACACGTAAGTGAATATAATAAACCAGGTTGAAATTGGAACTGAACTATCAAGTTTCCAATTTAGAACACTTGTCCATTACACCACCGCACATCCATGCTTACGGCTCCCTTCCAAGTAAAACTAGGCTCACTATTGGCTAAAAAACTTACTTTTGGTGGCATATTTTTGTCATCCATTCACAGGAATGCATCCAGAATTAGGAACTTCTTTGTTACTCTACTAACTCTTAAAAGAATTACTTTGGGATATAAAAGCAGGTCATTTAACTGCTCAAATCCCTATGATGGATGTTTATCAGAATGTAGTTATTTCCCAATTCCCTATGTGTTAAAGTTAACTGACATATAAAAAAATTGTATCTAGAACCAAATATTTCTGATCCCGCTCCAGTAGAAATAGATATTGTGTGTCAGAATTTTCAGAATGAACGATGAAACTGATAGCATGACAGCTACGAAGAAAGAATGAAGCTGTTTTCACAAAAGACTTACAAATGTACAATGTTCATAAAAAATCAATATAGAATGTTTCCCAGATCAAATTTTCTTAAACCATAAATCGATCGACCGTATTGTATTATTTCTACAATGCATTAGCTATCGACTGCGAACATTCCGAAGTAAAATAACATGCTTTCAACTTCATTAAAAACGAATCGGGAATCCTTGAACACTTTAAAATAGTTTATTTAGTTCAGTAAATCCTTGAATAGATATGATATCTCAATATAAACCTGACCGCCTGTTCCCGTCTTAAACTGATATCAATACATCAGTCCCTTTGCAGGAGCTTAAAGTCTCGGGCTATTTACTCATTTTAAGAAAATACTACCAACTACATCACCACTGTCACGATGCTTATATCAAAGACGAACTTCCTTGCTGTAGAGATACAAACAACAAAAAACATTATCCCGTATATGGGTTTTCACGTAGCATTTATCCATAGTATAACATTGGTCTTTGCTCTGTATCGACCTCAGAGTGAAGAGTCGGTATTCTTTGATCAGATATAAGAAAGGATTAACTATCCTTCCTGAATTTCTCTCTGACAACTTGCACTAAAATGATAAATTTTAATGCTCACGACAAATGGTTTCTCATCAACGCTAACAAAACCGAATATGAAGGTAGATATTACGGAGACTTCTTCGTCTAGTATCGTCTAATCCATATTACTGAAGAACTCACATGTATCCTGGGTGCAACGAATTAGTAGCCTAACGTCCTCGAAATTATTGTAGGTTTGTGCCAAGTCAAAATACACAAACACCTTTTGCATCCCCTTGAAAGGTTGGATCGTTTCTTAATAAGTATCCACATTAGCTCAAAACCAATGAAATCCACTGATTACCTATTTCATAGAACAGTTTTTTGCTATGAGAATACAAACTCCAACAAATTTCGATCATATAAGACGGACGCTCTTCTCTCAACATTCTCTAAAATTGCTGCACTAATCTATAAATAGATTTTTTTCAAGAACGCAGTGTTTTATATATCCGCACAAAATTCCGTAAAAATCAAACAGTCAGCCCTGGTTTAATACTGTAGCAATAACAAAGCGGTACAACTTTTTCAAAATAATTTGTAACAAACCGCATATTATGACCCTTAATTCATTTAGAACCGCACGCAATCACTGTTAGATATTTCTGGAAAACGCAAAGTGCAGCAACGTTTCAGTTGTCCAGGCGCAGTTTAAAAAGTAAGATCGAAATTAATTCTGGAATGTCACCAACCAGAGTATTATCAAAGGCAAAGCAGCTGTGACCACGATTATAAATAAATCCTATGTCATATCAAGAAGGCATTGAATTTGAGACAAATGCCATTCTTTCCTCAACTTTCCTCTCACTGAGTACACTTTTTGTAATATTTACGTAAAAAGAAGTCTGTAGATTTAACAAAAAAATCTCAACTTCTTAAAAAGACCACTCGACCGGATAAAGTCCCAGTGATCGTCCATGAGTATATCTACTCAGAACACTCATCGATTTATCTAAAATTATTTAACCTCTGCTTGAAGGAACAAACGTGTAGAATGTAAAAAGGTGGTTTTCAAGAACGTGTGCAATCGATTCTCTACTTATCAGTACATTAGTCTCGACAGTATAACCAGCAATGTTTTTGAGACAATTATCAGTAAGAAGGTGGTCAAACAACTGTATAATAACAACAGTTTGCGACGAGCAGTCAGGTTTTTATCAACCCAACACTGACTTCTTAAATGACATTAAACACGAAAGACACACATACCGCATGGAACACAGCATCTGATATATTGAAGGCCTGCGACAATCGTGGAGCAAGTCAACTACACAAGCTCCTTGACTATGAAATCACTGGAAGGGTTTTCTCTATTTTTAAATCTTTACTAATAGGTAGTTTCAGGAAGGTAGTTATTAATCTCCAATTCTTGGTGGTCAACACAGGCATATTTCGTGGGATGTGGTGAAGTCACTTCTCGGAATCAACCCTTTTTATGATTTACATAAACGATCTACCTAAGTATATAATCTATCATTTGTAAATATATATGCCGATAATTCGACGATATACAGGCTTGACGGTCAGAGGATGGCAGCAGACCTCACTTCAAATCTCGCATTATCCAGTGTGGGGGGAAAACTGACTAGTTATATTCAGAGCCTGAAACCAAATTGGTTGAATTCCATCACTGCCGAGCAGACCCATCACAATAAACTGACGACCTGGAGGAACTCCTATTCATTTAGAGAATATTGTGACTCAGACTTACTGCCAACATCAAGTGGAAGCCCTATATACGATCCATCGCTAAAAATGAAGTACCGCTTAAGTACCGGAAACTTAATCTATCTACTAAATTTATTATACATATGCTGAAAAAAGGGTACTGTTACAATAACTGTCCAAAAGCACCCAGACCCCTTTTACAGTTTCTATAGAGTTTCTATAGAGTTCAAATGAGTCTATGATCCCTTGTTAGAGAAAAATTATTTTCCACACTCCAAACTCTCTCAGGTGGAAAAGTAGTGAGTTTATCACAACAATGGAAAGTACTCGGACGAACTGCATCACATGGTTCCACTATGTCTGACCTTCAACTCCCTGCGTCTATTTTTTTCCTTACGACTCTAATGAGTCACGGATATCTGGAATATGTATGTGCGTATATATATATATATATATATATATATATATATATATATATATATTATATGGTAGGATTAATGCAGAATTAGTTAAGATATACTTGTATGATCTTTGGCTATTACATTAGTGAAACCAGCTTCCCTAATCTATCAGTCAGTTGAGTGCCATACGTTGGGCGATCATTTTTCGAAAGTCAGTAGGTTTCCATTGCTTTATGTGGAATACTGGTTGCCAGCCAATGCTATAAAACTCAATCTGTCCTTTTATTTAACCCATAACTGGATGGAAGAGACTGATTCATAACTTTCCCAAGGGTATCTGTGCGTAAGTGAATGCAAGGAATACAAATGGAATTTGAACTCGGCACCGCGACTTGTCTTTCCCAGTCGATATCTACTGCACTACAGCGCACATCCTAATCTATACTTGACTAAAATCGTATTAATATTAGAACTAAATAAGATGTTCATGTAAACAAAGAAAATATAGTTTTGTTATGAATGCAACAATGTCATCTTTAATAGTTAATGCAATTATACGTTTTAAAAATAAAAAGATATTATATATATATATATATATATATATATATATATATATATATATATATATATATATATATATATACACACATACACTAGTAGGCTTTTGCCTGATTAAATGACTACATGTTTGATAAAATACCGGCCCGTGGTAATACGTGTGAATCATTTGGCATTGTCGGTCGAAGTTGACTAATTAATCAAAGTACAATTTATATTATTCGAATTCGGCCGATATTTTTTTGGCAGATTGCAGGGATTTAACGAAAACTAATGAGTTTCAAACCGCTTATTAATCAAAACCATACTGACAATTATCATTGCTATAGTGAGCATCTGTCTAAAGTAATGCTTCTCTTGGGGGAATTTAATCGATATTGCTTTATTTTATTTTTGCTTTTAAAATGTTCAAATATAACTGATTTCTCGGAGTTTTGTATTGCTTAGATAAAATACCCTCAAATATACTATTTCATAATATTTATTTTCTGTATGGTTTGTAATTGAATTGAAAACACTCATATGTGATATTCTTGAGCAGTTGAGTAAATAAAATGTTTGTTTTTATACACTCAGACGTCTTAACTCTGTTCAGCAATATTTTGATGAATGAGTATTTTCTTTTAATTTGCATAGTTTCTGAGATTTGTAATTATATGATTTGAGTAATATTCTTAGAATTTGTTATTCAGAAAGTTGCAAAACATCCACACACTGGAATATCTGAATAATGTACTTCCAATCCACTTGACGTTTGTGGTTTATATTCGTATATTTAGCTATGTCTGCATACATGAAGATATATATTTCTTCTCTATATACATGGTTGAATATGATTTTCAAATTAACGCATGAAATTTTAGCGAATTGCATCGAACAAATAAAGACTCGTCAGGATAGGATAAGAAAGCAATACCGCTTACATTAAGTTGCAAAAAATTGCCAGTTTACCAAGACGAATAATCTTTTAAGAACACGAAAGAATATTTCTGATGACGAGATAGGTGATTGCCTCTTTTATACAGTTTATGTTATCACTGTAAAGTGGTTAATGTAACAATAAAAAGTTTAGTAAAAGAAAAATATTTTTTTCTTTTTTGTAAATAGGAATTTCAAGAACCAAGCTAAGTATACTGTTCTTTTACACCTGACAGCGCCAATTAACCCACAGCATTAGCATCCTTTTTGTTTGATAAAAAAAATTATGATTACCCTGAAAATAATTGCAATCTCCTTATTTTTCAAATCTTCTAGTGGAGATATATATATATATATATATATATATATATATATATATATATATATATACCTTTGAATGTACAGGACTTGATAATATATATATTTGAAGTGAAAAGATAAACAAGGCATGTTAGAAACGAAGCGACCGGTTTCACTCTCACTTTTCAAGCCTCATCAGAAGATTAACTTCAATTAGAAGATTATGGAATGAATGAAGAGAAGGGAAAAAGAGGAATATATATATATATATATATATATATATATATGTGCGGACAGAAAGGAAGTAGTAGATGCTAATGATAGAAGTCTCAGCAAACATTCACTCTGTTTACAGAGAGAAGATCTGATATACAAAATATCTAGCACTCTTGAATAAAATAAAGTGTGTGACCGGGACATGATTGTAAACGAGTCAATACTAAAATTAACAGCGCGCGCATATATATATATATATATATATATATATATATATATATATATATATGTGTGTGTGTGTGTGTGTGTGTGTGTGTGTGTGTGTGTCAGAATGTATTCATGATTTTAATGCATCGAGACTTAATTTACTTCATGGGATATTGTTGTGACGTTTATTAATGTGAGGTTTATATTTTTAATTTGTTTTTATTCGGTTATATATATATATATATATATATATATATATATATATATATATATATATAACATTTTGAGCAAGCGGTACACATACAGAAAGATAATCACGTACTTTTGATGGAAGAGGCAATTGTACTTGATAAAATACGATACAAACATTTTAACTCTTACGAAAAATAGATATTTGGAGAAAGTTATAATCTGGAACTTTTGCATACAAACAGTCAATGAACTAAGTATGTACAAAAAATAAGAAAGACGCCTGATACAAGTATATTTCATTTCACCGTATTTATTCAACCTCTCCAGAGTGGCTTCCAAAAAGAAATGAAGATCATTCATGGATCTGTTATTAATGGACATAATCTTATCAGGATATCATCCGCAGACAACGTGTTGTTAATAAATACGGAAAGAACACTACAGGGCTTCCTAGACAGGCGAGTGAAGCAAAGAAAAAATGATGTGTATTATATATATATATATATATATATATATATATATATATATATATATATGTTTCAGAGAAAAAGAAAATACCAAAATGTCATCTAGAATTTGGTGATGTGGGCATGAGGACAGAACTTGCAATAACTTTTAAAGTATTCTTAATAGATGAAAAATGTGACACCGAAAACCATATATTTGATTACGAAATATGAACTTTTGTTAGAAACATTAAAGATTTCTGTACGGTTATTAAACGTTACACTTATGAAATTTAACGCAGGTTATTCTATTAAAAATGACGAAATTACAGGCGGAAACGAAAATGTGATTCTAGAGAAGTGGTAAGAATAAGTAAACAAGAAATATGTCTTTACTGAACTTAGAAACAAAAAAATAACATGTTCATAATCAAAACAGATAATTGGTATTTCTAGGATGTACGCGGTATGATGGAGAATTTGATATTCATAGACCATATAAAGAAGAAAATGAGTAAGAGAATGTAGTAGAACACATTAATAACATTGACGAATAACAGAATTTTAGCAAAGGAATAATGATTGCAAACAGCTGCATCACCTAGAAAGTTATTGAGAAAATACACCGCATATTGAAGAAAAAATTGTTTTCTTTAATTATATGACATGTACTTTTGAAAGTTGTACAAAGGTTTTATTATAAATAATGTAATTATAGATACTTGATATATCATTTGGATAAAAAAACATTACAAACGTTCGAAACATACAGTATTTACATTATTCGGACTATTGTCCTCATCCTGTTGCCATTTGTACGACGTTTCTCAACGGCCGACACGTCGTACAAATGTAAACAAAGATGAAAACAATAGTCCGAATATTGTAAATACAACCTCATCTCAGAAATATAGACAAATACCGGTCGAAATATATTTACAATTTTTGACGGGAATTCATTTTTATAATTTGCAAAAATATTAGTGATATATAAATTGCTTTTGATTAGTATTAATTTTTAAATTACATAAAATCTAAAATAGATTTTGGGCAACCAAAGCGTAGCACACATGTCCATTTATTGCGAGTGGGTTCGGTTGTTAGAAACACTAGAATATAAATTGAGTCCTATCGCGTATTAACACTTCAAAAGTCATTGCCTATCTAACTAGAGATTATGTTTCAATAAAATCATCACTTCAATATCTATCATCAAAATGAAAGAAGCATTTCACTACTAATTTACGAAACACATATCTTTATCCCTGGGTGCGATGAATATACTAAGACTTGCAGAAGACAAACTGATATAAGACAAAATGTGTGGAGAGCGCTCAATAGCCATATTAATGGTCACAACTATCAGTCAGTTAAGTGCCATACGTGATACACGCTTGTCCGATCATGTCTAGTAAGAGACATGACAGACTAGGCAGAAGATTATCCCGCAGGAGGTTGTCATTAGAACCCAAAATTTCCTGTTATTCAGCCCATAACTGGAGAGAAGAGACGGATTAATACCTTTTCATAGGATATTTGCGATTAAGTGATTGCGAGGAAATTCAACTGTAACTCGAAATCATCCTCCCGATTTCTCTTTCTGAGCCGATATCCACTGCACCACAACGCACATCCGGCCATATCTATAAATCATTATAAATGCCACATTGTTCTCCCACAACAGGCTGCTGCCGAAAAATCTGCCCATGAAAAGATAAGGTTTATTTCGCCTTCTACCTGTCTATGTCAGTTGATAAAATGACTACTAATTACAAGCATAAATTTATTTTTCAAATTAAATTTCTGTAAATAAACGTTCAATCAAGATTAGATGGTTTCAGAGAGCACTTTATTTTAGGAGGATAGAAAGCAAATTTTATTAACCTGTATACAAGTTTTTGTGACTTCATTGCGCATTTGGAATAGTTGGATAAAATCCAACGTGGATTTGAAAATGCGATACGGAGATCACCAGCTATATTAATAAACAATGCCTTACACAAATGATAGACTCTTCTAGTTTTCGTTATTGTTGTTCATGCTTGTAAAATCCAAGTAATATTATCTTATGCCACAACTATAATAAGTGCTATCTTGGAAAATAAGAAATTCCACAAAGGATTAAGTTAAATATCTATTTAAAAAAAGAATGCATTAACTGAAAATTTTAATGCTACCTCAAGCTTTTTTAAATTAATTAACTTTATTTTATTTGATTGTTTGGTACTTTCTCTTTAATTATTGTTTTCTTGAGTAATTCTTTCAGGCAGAAATCTTTTTATCTTGGGATACTCGATTCTTTTTAGGTATTGGAATGGCCTTACGTGCTTCAGCTAATGAAGATATAACCTTATTTGTTTCCTTTGTTTTTATCAAGATTTACTGACATGAACGCATTTAACGCCAGCAGAAATAGAACGTAACACTCATCCAATCATTATAAATTTGTTTCCAAACAAACAATAACGAACCTACTGAGAAGGAAATTAAGACCGCTTTTAACAAAATAACAAGTAACAAAGGCTGACTCGACATTAATGATGAATTTTCGAAAATTCATTATTTTAACACCAAAAGCCATACTTTTTTTCTATTTTATGAAATAATTCTTGAAGCAAAATACAGAAGCATTTCGAACATCAGCAGGAGCACAACAAGAAAGAAATTAGAGTTACAGTATAGTTAATAATTTCTTAGACAAATTCTTGCACATTAATGAACGCAGATGCCATGAGATGGACAGATCATTTAAACATGGCATATCATCAGCCAAACGAGTATACTAATAAAAAAAACAGTAATAGATTCCCTTCCTATGCTAATGGACTACCATAACTGTGTGTTATGCCAATGACACGGGTTTTCTTAATTAGGATAAGAATGATGTTAACTAAAAATCAGAATCCTCTACAACGTAATCGAAGAAAAAAGACAAAAGATAAACTTGTCCCAACCTTAAATATGAACATATTGACCACACATATACTGAATGTAGCAACATTCTGGAGATAGATTTAGTAAATAAATATTTCAGATACATAAGAGTATGAAGCATATATAAAAAATGTAGTATTGGAGAAAAGCAAATTGACCAGAGAAAAGTCTGTGTGCGTGTTATGTTAGTTTTTTCAACACCAGAAATTGAAAATTGTTATAAAAACAAAGTATTATCAAAATGTAAACTAGTGTTAATTGACTCGCCAAATAGAAAAATTCTTATGGATGACATGCATAGTACGAAATCTGTTCAGTAATGTTCATACCATCAGACGTACAAAATCCTTTTCTAAGATAAATCATTAAAATACATTAAAGCAAGTGAAGTTATAAGGTGTTAGCAAATACCATACGTCTTTGAACAATGTGATTATGAAACACCGATTTAGAAACAAAAAACGCATTACATATCAACAGACCTACTAAGTAAAAAGGACAGCATGTGCATCTTTAAGAGAAACTTATATCTAAATGTGGATATTACGTAAAATTTCAAATAAAGGTTAGGAAGAATACCTTTAATTTTAGAAGGTTGATTGGAAATGTAAAATAAATTTCTTAAAAAATCTATTAAAAGAAATATTTAATATATTTAACCAGGAAACTAGTCTGCTCGTCAATGACCAATAAGTTTCATTGTAAACGATTATATTCCATTATTCACCTCAATGAGTGCTTATTTTAAAAATTGGTTTGATAATAATTTAGTGGACTGTTACGTTTTCATGTGCTACTAGAGAATTAAAGTTAATAGTCAATCGGAAAATCCACCATGCCTTCCTTAATTCTTTCTTTTTGTTTTTAATTTGGTTGTATGTGTGCATTGTGATATCATTAAATTTAACTATTTAACTCGGTTTTCTTTTTTTTACAACTTTTTTTATAAACAAAACTTAATGATAGTCTTAATTCAAATGATATTTAATGATATTGTTTTTAGTTGTTGAGCGCATACTTCCCTTGATAGTCATCTATTTTTTATGTTTACACATTATATTATAGTGAGCATCGAGATTTTGATTTCTTGTGCAGGTGCTGTAATGAACTTTATTAGAAGACAAGCATTTACGAGATAAATTAATGATTTTTAACCAATGAACATATTCTAAATTTCTATCATTATTTAAACATTATTGTAAACTGTATGCTGCTACTACATTAGTGATAATGCCTGTTTTTATTAAATTGAATTGCAAGTATTATTTTTTTTATTTTGGTTTCCCCGCTTATGATGGTGGATATAATATAAATCACCTATATATAGTATTTAAAAAAAATGTTCATGGATTCTGGAAACAAAAGAAAACGGTATGAAGTAATTGAAAAATATATTGTCAAAGAGGAAAACTAACAAATTATTTAGTAAACAAAAAAAAATAAAGTATTACTGAATACATATTTTTACTATTTAACCAGGCTTTTGTAAGGGAGAATTTGCTAGCTAAATATATATATATATATATATATATATATATATATATATGTGTGTGTGTGTGTGTGTGTGTGTGTGTATGTGTGTGTTTTAGGAAGCAATCTCTTTTATACAGGTTTCATTGAATATGACAGAATTTATTTATATAAGTATTCGTGTGTTATGATTTGTTCTTTTCAGAACTCAAAATAGAAAATAATTGTCCAAATTTGTTTGTTCACCCGAGCGCATTCGGTCACACAATTTAGCCATACTTATGTGTCAATATTCAAATTATCAGGTATAAATCATATATAGATATAGCACTAGACATTGCTGTCAGTATCCAGCGGCCACAGTTTCTTTTATGATTTAATTCAGCATTTTTTGTGCTTTGGCTCGATTGTTTTATATGCAGTTCGAAGTTTAATCATGGTGATATGTTCTATCATTTGAACTGTTACTGGGTGGATGGCAACAGTTATTTTTTTAAATAATTCTAAGGACACCTTAGTAGAAAGAAACTGTCGATCCAATTTCAGAATTGTAGCAATTTGTGCTCTTAATAGATAAGGCAACGTTGAAAAGTATATGCACATAACCGAGTCAAAACACAAATATTAGTTAAACATTGCGTTTAAGCATGAAAGATACTGTTAGATGCTGCGCTCATTGCCCACTGTATGTTTACTAATATATAATCATATGGGAATAAAATTTTTATTTAAACTAAACCTACATCATGTTGAAGATGGAAAATAGACAAAAAGTTTCTTGAAAGGTAAGTAAGAATCTTTGATATATCTAGTTTAGGAACATTTTCTTCTTAAACACACACACATATGTAGATTTTTAGTGTATATGTAAAATACTTGTATATATAGCGTGTATTTTAAAATAAGTTGTCGAAAAAATATAATTTATCTGAATGACAGAAAAGCTTTATGCCATCATCAACTACTGATCAATATTTGTTCAACGAAACGCATAATTTTCTATATTTACGCTCTATTAAACAAATGTATATTTTATTGAAGTATATTTTTACTAATCTTTAATCACAATGTCATTATCTTCCTCTTTTTCTCTCTATACATATAAAATGATGAGCATACACGAACACATTTGAAGTTGTTTATCTGATCTAGCTTTACCTGTTTGTTCATGTTTGTAATGAAAGATTGTCAATTATATAAGTGGTATAATCATCCTTGTTAAAGTCATTACATGCAAGCGTATGGTGATAAAGTCTTGGTTGCTTCTCATTTCTGTAGTCAAGGTCGCTGATCAGTATAAAAATGGGAATGTCGGTTGTCTTGCTTTGGATATAGGTTCGCAATGAGATATCGGAGTTTGAAATCTAATTCAATTCACTGCATTCACTAAAAAATATCCCCGAGAAGAGTTTTAATCCATTACTTCTTCCTCCAGCTCTAGGATAAATAACGGCTTATGTTACGTTCTTTAGCCTTGTTTAGCAATCTGTCTACCGCAGAAAATAATAATTTACCATGGGAAAATCTTTTATCCGATCAATCATGTCATTTTCGAGACATGATCACTATAGCGTGTATAATGTAGAGCACTTAAATGACTGATACAAATGGATCTAAACTAAGGACTTTTATACTTATCAGACATTCAACCTAAAGACTGGCGCGAATCTGAAAGGATTAAATGCTTTACCTAGACTCATTATTGACAGCCGCAATCTTAACATCACAAATGCAATTGACACTGCTGATATTAAACACGGGGAGGAAACTGCAAAACAGTCCACCAAGTCGTATAAAAAATGTAGTAAACATCAATTGTATAATGACAGAATACATAGTAACAGAATGGACAACCCAACAGCAAACTAGAAGCAGTGATATCAAAAGGAAATATATTATCTATCCGAAGAGGGTGTTAACAGAACGAAAATTGTGACATTACAAGCTGATGACGCATCAGAATAGCAATATTATCATTACCAAATGAAAAAAAGCAATACTTAATTATAGTCACATGCGATTTCGTTTAATACATTAGTCCTTTAAAAAGATCATTTTAGATTTTTTTGTTTTTATATCCTAAGTTGGCTTGTATCATTTTCAAGCAATGTCCGGTGTTTTTGAACAGCTTTCGAAACTTTTGGCTAATCTGTGTTAAACACACACACACACACACACACACACACACACTATATATATATATATATATATATATATATATATATAGCGCTTATCTCCAAGCTTACGGATTTTCTAAGAATGACAAGGTTGCTATTTTTCCTTTACATATGCGTGTGTGTGTGTGTGTGTGTGTGTGTATGTGCGTGCGCGCCAATCTACGAAGGTCCTACAACAACTGTGTAGCCATCTAACAATTTTCCATGATAAATATATATGATTTATCAATATCTGAAAGAATTAAAGACAAAAATACTCGTTCGAATTTTTGTTTTTCTAATTATTTTTGACTCATCTGATTTCACATATCTTTATTAAAATAATATCAGTTTACAAAGGAGATGTTCTCCTTGAAATTTTGCACAAATTAATTTCACAAGAGAAATGCTTACAGAAATGAAATGATAAACAAAAATGAAGCAGTTATTGGGAGACCTTTGGTTAAATCTGAATGCAATCAGCAAGTAAAAGGAGAGAAGTTCTAAAAGCTGGAATCGCAAGGAAAGAAAGTAGAAAAGGCGATTATATTTGACCGTATTCAATGGAAAATGTTAGGATCTAGTGGCTTTTCTAATAGCACGAGTAAATTTATGTAGATTAGCTCATCAAAGTCATGAAAATATTTCTAGACAAGACAGAAAGAAGACATATCCTCACGGTGAAAATGTGACTGATATCGACCCGCTGAATCTGGATCGATTACAGATCCTCTTGTGAATTTTGAGAAGCACGACGAGATAAATAGCAGAAGCACCGGACCAGATATGGCATTAGTTTTCGACGCATGAACATATGGTAGATTTGTATAAAGGCAAGATGGATTCTGTAAAGAAAAACAATTCTGGCCCGGCGCAATGACGACATTCCTAAGACTTACTATAAGTATTGACTCGAAGTAATCGTTCCACTTATGGTAACACGAGGGGATGCAGCATGATGCTTTCTGGGAGACTAGCGTCAGCCATACTGATGGGAAGTTGGAGAGTTTGCCTACGAGGATTAAAGAAAAGCAGCTTTCTTTAAGAAGCATTAAATTTACTTGGTATTACGTTCTCCAATCTACCACAGATTGGCGGTCCTTATCAAGAGCAGTGGAGAGGTATACATTATCAGGCTTGGCAGATGTCTTGATAGTGTGGTCGGCGTAGATGCCGACTTGAAATCAGGAAGATCACTGAAGAAGATCGTGAAAAACCATAGGACCTGGCAGAGAACACTGAGGAACACCAAAGTTTGTGTGATAGGATCTGGAGACATGCACGTTTAATATGATTTTCATTGCGTCAATTGACAGGAACAACTGGATTAAATCGAACAGGCATCAATTTATATCATAGCAGTGTAGCCTGTGCAAAAGCCAGCATACCGAATCTCTCAAATGCTTTCCAGATAATTAGGGCAACATCTCGAGCTTCACCGAATACATATACCAAGCTCTTGAATAGAACGACCATGGTCGTTAGCATATCAGCAGTAGACCTGGCAAAACTGAACCCATACTCTTTGTCAGAGAATAGGTTGTGAGATGCACGATGATGAATCAATACGGCATTGATAATAACTACAAACAGTCAGTTAAGTGCCATACGTGATACAGGCTTGACATGACTGACTGGGCAGAAGATTATCCCGCAGTAGGTTGCCATTGCTTTCTACAGTAGACTGGTTGCCGACCAAGGCTACAGAACCCAATCTGTCCTGCTATTTAACCCATAACTGGAAGAAAGAGATTGATTAATGCCTTTCCCAACGTTATTTGCGCTTAAGTGAATATAATGGATTCAGCTGGAATTCGAACTACAAATACTTTGCCAAATTAATTTTAGGAGTCCGATAAGTTGATAAGTAGAGAGTTTTGAGTCTTCCCCAGTGTTTTCAAAGACTAGACTTACGGATGAGGACTTCCATCAAGGAGGAAATCAAGAATCAAACACGTAATAATTGTAGAGTTAGAAGAGGAAGTGGGAAAGTTCGGTCTGCATTGCCTTATGTCTGTCATGCTTTAAAATTATGATAAATACCACAGTGGAGTGTTATGTATACAACACTTAAGCCTCAATTCTAGGTGGAAAATCAATAATGGGTAAACCATACGAGTCAAATGGGAAGTTGGAAAATTTTCGAGTAAAGCAATCGGCCTTGTCCGCTATGAGGACCTCAGATTTGCCGAAGAAAGGTGGGATCGAAGATTTACTAATGTTTAAAAATACATTTGCAGAGCTGCTAGTGACTTCTGAAACCAAATTTTCGGACTGCAATACACTGCTTTATTTAATTAGCGAAAAAAACAAACAAACTTGGCATTGTTTAGGATTCATTTTTCAATCATTACGGGCAGAAAAAAACGGCTCTTATTAGATTCAGAAGCGACGCACCGAAATGCAGGTAAGAAAAAAGCTATTGATTTTTTTTTGTATTATTCTTGGAGATGTAAAATATTTTGAAAAACATTTTTACTATATAGCAAGAATCGGTTATTATTTTTTTAAAACAACTTACATGTTAAGCTAATAAAATATATTTTTTAATTATTAACCGAATAACAGAGAATTCAATGTAAATAGTTTTTTTTTATAAATTTTGAAGGTTACATTTTAAATGCCCCAAGCCGAAACATCTTTTAGAATTGTTGAAACTTAATTTACTAATGCATGGAAGAAAATATTCTTTTTAAATATGTGTATAAAATATAAAATTCATCTAGAAAAAAGATTACAAAAGTAAACTTTCGATGGATACATATATTTTTTAGCGAAATTATAACTTCAGCAATTCACAAGAACTACGCAAACGAAGCTAGGAATGTAATTTTTAATTTGAGAAATACACCTGCTAGGATTATGTCAAATAATTTAAAACTTTCTTTTTGCTTCGTTACTATCCTTGATACAAAAAATATATGACAGAATTCATCACAGCTGCAATTATTAGTTATTAATAATTAACATAACAGCAGGTTGGCTTGTAATCAATCAGCTTCCACCAGCCTAAATACTGAGGAGAAAAAATTAAGAATGGCAATGGAAAACGATTGAATAGACATCGAGATTGATCTTTGAACAGGAAGCAGGTGTGTTTCTTTTATAAAACGTGCTTATTTACAAACAAATAAAAATCGTTTTAAATTTTATGCAAATTAAGAATAATTTTTGTTTTATGTCACAAAATAAATACTGAAAATGGAAGTGCTCCCCACGAGGAATACTTTCTCATATTATATATATATATATATATATATATATATATATATATATATATATTTGAAAACGAGTTATTCCGTGACAAACGTTTCTTTATTTCGGTGTTTCAGGCAATTTACAATAACTGATTTTGCCATTTTCAAAATGCTCACGTAACATAGCTTTTTATGAACGCACAATCTTCAAAATTAAAAGTTACTTAAAGGTCTTAGATCAATTTCATCAACGATTTTATGATCCTAGTTGGTATTTATTGATATGGTTACACTTCTTGTACCCAGACAAAAATGAAGTACCAAATGAAAGAAAAAATATGTCCAACTAAAACTATACCAAAAAATGTTTACTAATGCAATCATATATGAAAGTGTTTTAAGACTGTTAAGTACCTTCTAATTTTGAAGATTGCGAGTGCATAAACGATCCAATTACATGAGCGTTTGAAATAAGGTAAAATCAGTTATTGTAAATCGCCTGGATACAACAAAATAGAATTCTTAGTAGAGAAAATACATTTCGAAATGAAAATTCAAACGTTTTACAATATAATTGTTTAAACAATAATACAACTGTGTACTGTTCTAATTATGATCGAAAACCTTATATATATATATATATATATATATATATATATATAAAGAGATACTAACTATACTCTTGTCGAAAAACCTTCCACGTATCTCCGAAGAATGGAAAATTGTTTAAAAAAGAAAGAGCTAAGTACATGAACATCAGTCAAAAGAGCTCAGACCAAGTCAGCACGTCGCCCAAAGTAAAAACCCCGACACAAGCAATCAACTAACAAAAAAGCGCTCAGTAATTAGGTAGCGCGGAATAAATAAAGAATACCTAGGTATTCTTTATATATATATATATATATATATATATATATATATATATTCTAATAAACTATTTTTGTATAGAAAATGTGTCACTGTAACAAACTTTCAACAACAATGAAACGTCTTCTCTAAAGCCACCGGATTAACTCCAATGCTGGACCCCGTGACTTAATGCAATAGGAATTATTAAAACAAAAAAAAACAAAAACAAAGCAAACAAAATGGAATCGTGAACACTTAAAAAAAGGCATAAGATCATTTATTTTTCACTTCACTCAACAATTACGAAAAAAACAAAGAATTAGTCACAACAATTATGGAGAGATATAATAAGTACTATCTCGCCCTAAATATGTTTGTCAGTGTCTGCAGAGACATCATGTCAAATATAAGATTACAGTATAAAAATTAATGGTATCAATATAGCAGAAACCAAATAAAAATGAGTTAAAAGTGGCGAAAGATGATATCATAGAGGATGAAATGCAACGTAAAACAAATGAGATAGAAAAAACAATGATCTCTCTTGAAATAAAACGGAGCAAATTAAAATGCACAGATGCAGATTCTGACGAATCAAACGAAATTAGAATTGCATTCCTTTAAAAAAGAAAACAGATGAAATCCTTGGTGCGAAGAACAACATCATTTCAATAATCAAAGATGTCAGAATCCAGTTTCCTATAATTCATAAGACGAATTCCAATAAATATAATTGGCATAGATTTATATTTTATTGTTAAGAGGTAAACGACTCCGATACATAAGTAATGTCATAAGCATCGACATTATTAGGTACGAGAATATTTAATTTTAAGACAAAGAACTCAGATAAATAGAACCTGCTGAAAAAAGTGAATAATTAAAAAATAAGGTATAATTCATTATTAATACGTGAGAGCCAAGGAATGAAAGTATTTTAACAGAGAAAAGCAGACAGCTCAAACAGAAATATAAAATACTTAAATAAGATTCCACTTATCAAAAAATACTTGAAAAAATACAATTAATGTAAGAGAGAACGATAGGATATATAAATTGTAGGTGTACTCGACAACTAAATTTTTTCGAAAGACCACTAGAAGATTTACACGGATATTGAACAAAAAGTTATTGAAGTAAAAAAACCACCATCTATTAAAAGGTAAAACATTTGCTAGGTCATATGGAGCAGCCTAATTGAATATAATACTAACGCAGAGTGTATATAACGATAACTGAAAATATTATGTATCAAAAACAGTATAAGAATGGAAAATATTTTAAAAAATCCAGCAAAATTGTAAAATTCAAAATCCGCAGAAATGACAATCTACCAATCGTTTGGCTCTGTCATCATAAAAAAACTCATGCAAGCTTTATCAGTGCTAACTAACAATCAAGATGAAATTTTAATTAATAAGGATTGCTGAATGTATTTCATATCTATTAATACAAGTGAAACCGATGATACAAAAATTCGCAAGTCGATAACAAACCTATAAAGCAAATACAAATTAATAAAGTTTTATAGTAATTAACTGTTCTTCATAATTTATGAAAGCAATGTTATTTCACTGGTACAGAAAATCTTCAATATAGGCTATTGAAAAATGATTCCGAACAATTAGGATTAAAAAAGAGAGAAAAATATCAGGTAAAATATTACCTGAAATACTTACTTGACGTCTTTGGTAATGTACAATGTTCTCGATAAAAGTTTATCTTTAAAACATAAATATAAAATATAAAAACCACATACTTGAATCTCACCCAATACACTGCTACTTCTAATCGTTTGAATATTTGACATTGAATCTTTCAATCTGTTTTTTTTTCTTATCCTAATCCCCTATTGTATGAATTAGAATTGAATAACTAAGGATACAAAAAGAAGCATTTAATCACGTGGATGATCTCAAACACTGTCTTGAAGACAACAAGGGAGGGAAAGGTGCCCCATATAATGCAAAGTATTTCAGTGATAACATATAAGATTAGATAAATATGCAAAAGTAATATTAAAAGATAAGAATTAAAGACACTCACGAGAAATATGGATTTATCCCAAAGTTTAATGAATTGGAACAAGGTGATTTCGTTAAATACCTTGGGTTAGTTTTATTTTAAATATTGAGTTAGATTCAGGAAACCGAACATCAACCAGAAACATTCCGGTTGCAATATGGTGGTATAAAATTCCAAATATTTTAAACAAAACATGACTGCAATTAAACAACGGAAGTCAAAGCGAGAAAGCTTCTGTCTTGCCCATGTTGATAGTCTGTATGCGTCCAGATCTGAAAGAGGCAGAGTATTGAAAAGATGCTTGGATATTTACAGTGTCAAAAACAGTGTATATAAAAGGATCTTTAATTGGAAATCATAAAAAATGTTGCAGATGAATCAGTTAATATTTTCATTTGTAGTTAAATCACATCATCTTATTGGAAAGGTTCCAATAGACATTGTAGTTTTCCATGGTAACACATAACTTAAATAAATACAGAAAATATTCTTACATATACTGATTACACCTTTCGAAAGAGCTTTTTCTATGCAGTATCAATATTTCCTTTTGCTATTTTAATTTAGTAGAAAATGTCATGATGCCATTTCTGGCCAAAGATTACTGATTGGGCTCTGGAAGAAGATTTGTATATATATATATATATATATATATATATATATATATATATAACAGAAATCAGAATACAATGACAGCGACAATGACCGGAAGTGTTGATGCCAAAAATGGTAGGACATGTCGTATACTAAATGTTCACAAAGCGTTTGGATGACTATTTTTGCAGAGAGAGGCAGGTGAGTTATATTTCCAGCATAAACAATGTTTCTAATGAGAAACGTTAACGTGTTTGCAGGGCGATAATAATTCCTGCTTTTTATTGAGCATTCTTTTTTGATGGTTATTCCAATATATCCTCCATCTATTTTCTGCCAGTAATATATAAAAACAATGGCGCATTTTCTTTTGTATTTGACATTGGTTATATATTTTGTGATTACAAAGTCTACATTTTCATACCTCTTCAGCTGCTCACAATATAAAACATTCATCCTGCACGTAGTAACAGCCGAATATATTAGTCTTCTTTCAACTGAATGACCTTGAGCGGATAAAGCCACAGATTTATTTGTCTACCAATGCTTGGAAGAATGCTATTGTTAGTCATTTTGCTCGTAGTTTAACTGCAGCGATACAATAACTTTTGGAAGAATCATTGGACAATCTTTCGATATTTAATTGCCATTATCAGAGTTAAATATTAAGAAAGAAATTAGCAAAGTTCTTTGATAAGTTTTAAGTTTAATTCCGGTTTATTTTACAAGCAAATATAAATGTACTATCAGACTAAATGAATAACATCTTAAATGCATTCATTGTTAAAGCAATTGACTTTATTGGTTGATTTGTTTTATAATTGAGATTTTTCAGGTGATTTCATGCCAAAAGTGGGGACGGATACTGGTGAGTAGGATACTGGTTGAGGGAAATGACTGGATACAGAGTGAAGAAAGGATAGATTATAAACGGTATAAAAATATAGACGACAAGTGATATCGCTACAATCTCCAAACAGATTAAGGGTATCAGAGAAGCAAATAAACAAAAATGACTTCCACAGGTAGGATTTACGAGAAAAAACTGTTAGAGTACAAGTGGGTGTTACATTTAACTAGTTCAACGATAAATTGGTTGGAATTAAATGCCAGTTTAGTAGCACGCTTAACTTCACGTAGTCTTGGCACGAGTAAAAACAAGTCGTCAGAGCAGATGACAAGGAAATGCTTGTATAATAGAGAAAATCTACCTCACGTCAGTGAGAAATGAGTGAAGTCGAGATGCCAAAGCAGGACAGATTACATTGCAGATGCCTCTTTGAATTTTGTCGAGAACCTCGATATGTATAGCAAAATCACACACAAATATAATTGGAAACAGCTCACAAGTGTTTGAATGGTCGCATTAAGAATTGCAGCCAAGATTACCGTCTCAGATTTAGTGCAACAGTTAAAACATTGCCGTTATCATCAAGAGCCTGGTGTACATATCCAGTGATAGCCGTTATGACAGTTGTTGAGCTAGTGAATCGGAACATTTGTTGGTAATCAGGGAATAGGTCGTTTGGTGACATGCTCAAATACATCTGCATTGATTAGAGCCTCTAATGTTATACTGAAAACAATAGGGATTGTAATAATTCTTAATAACTAGAAGTACAAATGAAGACTTCCAACAACAAGGAAAGGAGCTGGGCAGTAGTCGTAGATTTTGAAGAACACGGGAGACAGAGCAGAGGAACTTGACTAGGTCGACGTCTAGAATTCCGTAGCCTCCGCTTGCCTTATGGGTGTCTAAATTAGAAACGTTATCCGATACAAGGAAGGTGGTTATGCCTATAGTACTAAGTCGAGCATCTCTTCATAAAATCGGGCGTGTATTCTCCAGATGAGTTTAATGAGGAGTTGATTGAGAATTTGCAAATTTAAGCCACTCTTGCATTCATTACGAGCAGAAACAAATAAACCTCTATTGTAACCGGAACTATCTCTCTAGTACAACCGAATTAAGGGATATCTGTGGTCAGTAGCAGCCGTGCATGAAGGTGAAAGTCAAAGAGATGTAAGACGTTTAGCTCCGAATTTGTGGTCTCTAGACCAGGAGAAAAACAAACAAACAAACAAAAATGTAAAAACCAAAAAATAACTCACATAACAATTAAAACCGAAAGAAAACAAACGGCATTCAACAACAGGAATTAACAGAAAATTGTAAAACTTAAAACTAAAAATCATTCCGTAATTTTTGGTAGTATGTTTATTTGCATTGTTTATACTCTTTGTAAAAGTTTTCATAATGCTTGTGGGAGTTTGATATTCGTTAATTTGATTTTCGATGGCTCTTTTGCCAGTTTGTCTGCTTCACCATTTCCCAGGGAAATCACGCCATTATTGTTTTTTGCTTTAACTGATAAGTGTTTTTAATATACACATGATTTGCTTTATTTACTTTAACTACTCTTGAGGTAGAGAGGCATTATAAGAATATTATACAGTTCCTATCCTTTAAATTATCTATCAATTTAGTACCATCTTAATAGCTTCTAATACAGCTCTACCATCTTAATAGCTTCTAATACAGCTCTGCCATCTTAATAGCTTCTAATACAGCTCTACCATCTTAATAGCTTCTAATACAGCTCTACCATCTTAATAGCTTCTAATACAGCTCTGCCATCTTAATAGCTTCTAATACAGCTCTGCCATCTTAATAGCTTCTAATACAGCTCTGCCATCTTAATAGCTTCTAATACAGCTCTGCCATCTTAATAGCTTCTAATACAGCTCTGCCATCTTAATAGCTTCTAATACAGCTCTGCCATCTTAATAGCTTCTAATACAGCTCTGCCATCTTAATAGCTTCTAATACAGCTCTGCCATCTTAATAGCTTCTAATACAGCTCTGCCATCTTAATAGCTTCTAATACAGCTCTGCCATCTTAATAGCTTCTAATACAGCCCTGCCATCTTAATAGCTTCTAATACAGCTCTGCCATCTTAATAGCTTCTAATACAGCTCTACCACCTTAATAGCTTCTAATACAGCCCTACCACCTTAATAGCTTGTAATACAGTAATTACATTAATTAGATATTTACATTGAGACAGTGCTCAATACGAAAATAGTGTATATATATATATATATGCTGGTTTCATTGAATATGTCAGAAAAAGGTAATATGGTAATGTGTTTTATGTAATTTTTTTCCTGGAACTAACGACTTCTTTCATTTGCAAACATAAATTATATTCAAATTGCCTATATATTTTAATCGTCTAATAGCTTTCAGCTATACTTTTTGCCATTATCGATTATTAATGTTATTTTACGTGTAAGAGAATGTATATAGTTATGTATGGATATTAGAATTGTGTATGTAATGTACCAAACACGGTAAGCATGTTGTTGAAATGTTCGTACATGATGTTATTGAGTGCTGGGTTTTTGTTTTCTAAATAATGCATTCATTACTTTCAGCATGTTGATAATTTTACTATATTTACGCTGTCAATTTCGTTACGAATGTGTTTGGTAGGTTTCCGTATATTTTTAAATTTCAAATTGAGAGAGAAGAAGAGAGATGGAATGTTGATATTCGAGTCAGTTTCATAGTTGTATGGCCGATACATTTATTTACTAAATTAGGTTGATCAAGAAAAGTTCTTAAAAAAAAAAGTAATTTCATAAATAATTTGGTTCGTTGTAGTTTGGATCGTGCGGGTGAAATGTTATTGATGATAAGGTTAGCCGATATAATTTTTTTTATAGTAGATGATCAATTTTGTTGTATAATCGACGACATTATTTTTGGAATTTGTTTCGAAGTGAAGATTTGTCCTGTTTATTCTTGCTATGCATTTGGATTTTGTAGAAAATATTGTTTTTATCCGTTTGTTTATTGTTGATATTAATAAAACTTGAAAGAAAATGTAATGTAGTAGTACACCAAATAATTTTGGTAATCCGTTGTTGGCAACTCTTTGTTTTGAATTATTAAATTCGATGTAGAAAGACGGTGGTGAAGATGAATTCTCGTTCGCTCTTTTTAATAACATCAAGTTTATATATAACATCAGAACATAAAATTAAGATGACATGATTATGTTTTTACTGGTGGGTATTTTATATAGTAAAGTAATAAAAGTATCATTAGGTGACTCCACGATGACATCTAAGAACGACGACTTAAACAAGAAATTTAATCTATTATACAAAATTTAAAACGGCTAAACTTATCGTCAACAATAAGATTTCATCTGCAAGATAAAAACTACGGCGAACTAGTATTATTAAAACATTTTACATGTACTTTGAGTAACGGTGTCCTTGGTCAACTAATTTCGTTAATAATTATACCGACCATACCACTTCGAGAATGACTCGTTCAATCATGCTGTTTCTTTCTGAACAGAAATCGGTTCGATCTTATTTAAACACACACACAAATCTACCAAAACTTATTTGTAGCGTACGTTTTGACAACACAAATATAGCATCATCTACAAGCCAAAAAAAAAAAATGTTAAAATAAAGTAGACATTATTGATAAAAAAATCACCCTCAAAAATATCAACTATGGACACGCTAACAAAATGCTTACACTGTTCAGTGGATAACACATACACTACTCTAGAAACATAGATAACACTTCTATTTTCAATGTGCCTTCAGAACATGGGCTATCATAGCCTTCCACGTCTCCCTGTCGTTAGTGGCTATTAGCACGCTTTCTTCTGTTACCCCACCCAAACACCTCTGCCTACCACTGCCCGTCAAGTATGTTACACGCTGCTTACTTCCGTTTTTCTTTCCTCATATCTAACCTGTGAGTAACAGATTTTCTAAGCCTTCCTTCCTCATTGCAAGTATAAGACACTTTAGCTGCCTTTTCCTGTTTCTCAGTATTAGCTTCCTTTTCGTTTCTATTCTTTCCAAACCTCATCATTGCTCACATGCTCGATCAATGATATCCTCAGCATCCTTCTGAAGGGCAAAATTTCAGTTGCTTCAGTTTTGTCCATCTTTGTTCAGACTGTCCAGCATTCAAGTGCCATATTGATGAACTTGAATCCCTTAGCAATCTAGTACTATATACAATCCAGTATACTCTATACTCAGGATCTGAAATGCGTTTATCGGCATGCCAATTCACCTTCAGATCCTACTGTTATACTTTCCGTCTTCTGTTAGAACTCTAAGGTAGTTATTTTTTTTTACCTGCTTACTTTAGTTTTCACTATCTGTATTTAGGACTCCGTTTTTGCCGATGACCATACAATCTGTTTTCCATATTTTCTATTGCACGTAAAATAACGTCCATCCTCGATAATGGCTAAAAGTAGAATGAAAGCACTGTGATAAACAAAACATTTCGAGACATTATATAATTTATGTGTTAAAAAAAAAATTAAACTACCAAAATAATCGTTACAAAAATACAATAGACTTTCCAGTGGGAACGAATGACAAGTATATATATATATAATGTTGAAAAAAAAGAGAAGCTGCAGTTATATTTCATTGATTTCCCTCTAAAGAGTGAGGCACAGTTGTTAGACGAGCAGCTCCAGTACATTCATGCAGAGGAAGCACCAGGGAGCTAAGCTCATCGGAGTAGAGGCCGTGAAATAATTTCTAGAAGAGACAGATGGAAACCACGTTACGTCGGTGAGAATGTGACTGAAACTGAGATATCTGGTCGGGATCGATCACATTGCAGTTTTTTGTTAGATTTTTCATGAACCTCCAGATGAATAGCAAGGGTACCCGACCAGATGGGTCAGGAATATTCTATTTACGATCGAATGTTAGAATTATATCTATGCGGATGGATTCCGACTAGAAAAACTTCCTTGCCTTACACAGCAAAATGTTCTTTATAGAAGCAGATTTAGCTATCGATTCGATGTAGTCATTCCATTTCAGATATTTTCAAAGAGATAGGTCGAGGAGGCACACAATTTTGCTTCCAAAGATACTACCCTAATCCATGCTAATGGTAGGCAGGAACGATTGCCTATGGTAGCTAACGGAAAGCAACTTCGTTTGAAAAGCATTAAAATTCCAATCCATTTCTTACCACAGTCCACCCCAGATTAGAGATCCTTTATAAGCTTAGCAGTTTTAGGAGATTTCTGATTGTGGCGGATATAAATGTTGGTGTCGTCAGCATAGATGCTTACTTGGAATCTGATTACACCAAAGAGATCGTTGAAAATCATACTAACATGTATAACCAACTACTATGTCCATTACGCCAGCATCCCGAAAAACTTTAGTAGTGTATATTTGCTTATACATGTGTTAGTATCATCTTGTGGTCATGAGTTCGATCCTTAGACTGGGTAGTGAGGAACCAAATTCCAAGATGAAAAACATAATTGATTTCACAGTATATTTCGCAATACTCAACGATATAATCCACATCAAACTATGGACACTTGATGATTACCAGGGATACTTAGTCAAAACGTTTTGTCTGTTATAACATCTATATCAACCATGATGAGAACAAATGTTTGAAACAAATCCAATGTTATTGAAAATTATTCATCTCAGAAATAAATACATATTCTCCATATTAATTCTATTAACACTATCCTTATCTTGATATCAAGCAGTTTGACGAAAACATTTGCTTGTCTAAAATACAATTCACTAGTTATCTGTAAAAAGAATATATAATTGTGGCACTATACATTGCCATTTTATAATAAATGAATGATTTAATTTTTTGAAAAAATGAACGTGTGCATTTGTGTGTATACATATTATTCAACTGGCTTTCTAATTTATATGCAAATCTAAATTACATTTACAATAAATGTAAATCAATGTTGGTTTCATGCATCTACTGAACAGATATTGTATATAAGCCTACTGAATTTTCACCTTTTTATTTTTGTTATAGTGAAACCTGTTTTTCATTTAAAGAACTTATTCCATAGTTTTATGCAGGTGAAAATATGCAGCAAGAATGAAGATATTATCTTAAATCGTTGCATGAATATAAATTACGTCTCATTTCACTTTTGAACATTATTTTTGACAGTACTGTGCTAAGTCTTGAATATCTTATCTCAAAATATTCATCGACGCGCATAGAAGATAACCAAATTTTCCTAAGTGAAACGTTTAAACCACGACTCAAAGCATATCGTGTCGCTTTTTCTTACATAATGCTACTTTTCTCTTGTTTGTTTCAGAGTATTGCCATATTTTGCAGAACATATATTTTTTAATCTTTCTTTTTAATACATTGACTTGGAAAGCTTAAATACTCACAGTACTACCCTGGGTTTTCAGTTGGAATGAATAAAACAAAATGCACATTTCTTCTTTTATATTATTTGAAAATCCGTTTCTTGAACAATATGGAAAATAGCCCGGGACTTTTGAAATAAAACACGCTATTCCCGAGTGAACGAGAGAACGCAGGAAAGAAGACAGTAGGGAAAATTAAATTAAAAAGTAAAATTAGTTCTAAGAACAAAAAATGTAAGAGCGAAAAAGAATAAGGAAATTAAATAAAGTGCTGAATAACGCAAACCAGTATCACAAATTTAGAAATGTTATTTATAAGGGCATTTCGAATGAAACACTATCTTGCAAAATGGCGGAAGTGGCAAAGCACATACACAGTTTGGTTTGTTTATTTAAATTTTTACTTTGTTATGCATTTGAGCGTTTTATATTGATTTTATTTTTTTTAACATTTTGCGTTAGGTATTTCAGCAGGAGGTCTAAAAAATTGAGCGTTTTCATTCATAATTCATAACTTTCAAATTCCAGTTCTATCATATCGTCTTCAGATTGCATGAAAGAAAAGAACGAAAGCCGAAAAATAAATAAACGCAGGAAAAGAGGAGGGGAATAAAAGGGAATAAAAGTGAATAGAACGTCTTAGGAACAATTTGATCTACAGGAAAGAAAAATACAAATAAACGAATTACTAAATTAAGTATGACAGTCAAACGCATAAAGCAAATTGAAAGGAGAAAACACTGATGAGAATTAACATTTTGAAATTAGAAAGAGAAAAAAGGAAAAACATTTTTCCATATTTCGTTCATGTTTGTAAAGTAAGATGGAAGGTCAACTAAGAAAGCTTTTAACCTTAAGAACTATGACTTTTTGAACAGGCTCACGGGTGGATCTTTCCTTGAACCCAATTTTAATATGTTTAGGTCAAGTGTAAGCTTTCCTAATTCAAGTCCTTATATCTCCTTTTGATTTCTCATCATAGGGTTTTACGTAACCACGTAATTTAAATGTTTTTGAGTCTCATAACGTTAAATGAATATTTTCAAATTTAAGAAATAAAATTTCTTTGCAATAAAAAAAATTCAAATAATCAGAAGACTTGAAATAATAAGAATGAAAATATTTAATCTGACTAAAAGAAAAAATACAAAAGGAAAACTCGAATTACAAAGAAAATAAATAAAACCTTCAGAATTATGAATTTTTAAAGTGAGAAAATGAAAGTGAAAATAATACAAATGCATTATAACTACCCAAATAAATTTTTAAATGTAGAAAATTAAGGTTAGAAATACAGGAAACACAAATAAACAAAAAGAAGTAAATGAAGCATTTGGAAAAGGAAAGTATGTCCGGAAGAAATTCTGAAGCACATTAGAAGTGGAAATGAATGCAAATATTTGATGCGAGAGAAAAAAAGTACACACTCATTCAGTTATCAGAACGAAATCAAGAAAGAATTCAAGCACAAAATGATCTTAAGGTTAGCCAAGTTTTCAAAAGAGGATTTCTATATTCTGGAGGAACATTTCTCATGAATGCATATATGCCATATTTACAGTCTTCAAATGCCTAAAAAGCAGGAAATTGTCAGGTAGCGAGCAATAATTTTGGAATCGCTATTTGATATGAATCCCAAACTTGAGAACTTTGAAAAATGACAACCAAGACAGGTATTCATAAATGTCAGGAAATGAAGGAATGCATTCAGCTTGCTGTAATGTATTCAATTCTAAATGTAAGCGAAGAAACATATGTGCCAATAACATACAGAACAAATATAAAAATAAGATTATTACGATTATCTATATTATTATAAATTGCATAATTTTGTCATTTATTTTAAAATCATTAAATGTCTTGAAATTGCTTTTTAGAGTATTAAATATTTACTGAAATAATTTACAAAATGGAACTACATAAAATTCTAAGCAATTAACGATAATTAAACTTATTAATCACTTTTCTGTGAATCAATTTAATCTACTTCGTTTAGTATCGAAAGTGCTCTCCTTAATCATCATAGAAAAACTATTTCCCAACGTTGTGGATCACGTTATTCTACCAGGATGCAATACACTGCGCCTTCCCTCTTCGCTCTCAGCCGAGATAAAGTAGAACGACTACATTGAATTAATAACTATATCTACTGCTAGGATAGTCTGGTCAAGAATTTTTTCTCGCCAGAATCGATTTTACAGGTTTACAAAACTACCATTCAAACGTGCATTGAATACTGCTCCCATATCTTATCTGGTGCTCCGGCTATTCATCTCGTGGTTCTAGACAAAATCCAAAGAATGATCTGCAATGTAGTCTATCTTGATTTGGAAGCTCAGTTTGAGTCACTTTTTCCCCAACTGGATGGGGCTTTCCTGTCTTTTCTACAAATATTTTCCCGGTGTTTGCTTTTTATATCTCTTGTGCTCTCTTCACGAGCTACTAGACTGGCAAATGGTTCTCAATAGCATTAATATAAACAATAATAACTTGTCAGTGTTATTTAACTAAACCTGATTAAAGAGGAATTACTCCCAAAATGCAACATTATATTACATGATCTAGCAACTAACACCAAAATATACAGGAAAGAAATCATAATTATCGCAATTTATCTTGTTTGCTTTTAATTTTGTACATTTCACTCTATTAAGCATTATCTTTGAGGAAAAGTTCAAATATGAGGCATTTCACTATACGAGAAATTTTGAAATGGCACTCTTTACTGCTTAGCAGTCGCACCGGAAGAACCAATACGAACATTACAGAATATTTACCTAACAATCTCATGAGAGTGATAAGAATTTGGAAAGTGCTAAATATTACCTACAAATGCAGGAAAAATAAAAGGAGTATGTCAATGAAAATGAGCTTAATATGGTAGCGGAAGTAGCGAATCTTGTTGCAGCAAGAACGATCGCCCTGCTGACATCGGATGCAAAAAACCCGAAAATTCATTGGTGTCAGTAGGGAGAACATGGATGATGAAGAACTTAAACATAAAAGATGAAGAAGCCGCGCTTATCAATTTGGGTCAGTCCAAGGCAAGTGATAAGGTTGACCATCGTTACGTGGCGGCTATCATGCAGGCCGCTGGATTCGAAACCAACTACTGCCGCTGGATTAGCCTCCTGTATCAATCCCCCACCGCTGTGGTAAAGGTGAACGGAAAGTTGTCAGGCATTCTGGTGCAGTCCGGCAGGTTTGTCCACTATCGCCCCTACTTTGGAGTTGGAGCCTCTCCTTCGCCGACTAAGAGACAGAGAGTGCAGTCCGGCCCTACGTTGAATCGCTGTCCCTGGTGGTGCTCGAGCCAGAGTTTCCGCGTACACCGATGACGTCACTACTTTCGTGTCTTCCCGGAGTGACATCGTGGTACAGAAGGCGCTTGAACAGTACGAACAGGTCACAGGAGCAAAGATTAACCGAAACATGTCGTCCGGCTTGCGGTTAAGTGCCTGGAAGAGTGTTACACTCCTGGGCCCTTCGACTGGACGGATGACCCTGTTCACACACTTGGAGTGCGGTTTGGGCCCAACCTCCAGTTGGAAAAAATTGGTCAGAATTACTGGCAAATGTCGGCACGTCGGTCAAGATTTGGCGTCGAAGGTAGTTGCCCTTAAAGGCTTTGGCTGAAGCGTGTGGTTACATACGTATTCCCATTATCCTTTACCGGTTGTCAGTACTTGCACTTTGTAATCAATATAGGAAGTCGATCGAGTGTTTGCTATTCTCCCTTCTGTGAAGAGGACGCAAACATTACGTCGACAAACTGTGTACAGCATCCGTGGCATAGGGGTCTGGAAATACCGCATTTCATGTGCCACAAGGTTGCCCCAAGGTTGGTTTTTTCTCAGGCGTACGATTTTGGAAGACTCATTGCTGGTGGGGATAGTGAGGGACATGTTCCCTAGTCATACTATCATTCCCCCCATCTCGAGTCGGTACCGTAAGCCTCGAGGGCGATCGAAGTTTTCTCCTCTAATCTCTGGCGGCCCTTCAGGCCATTCCATGGTCTAGTAACTTTTCTCAGCCTAGGCGAGTCTTCGATCGTGGGTTAGTGGAGGGCGTTGAGAAGGATTCATTACGTGATATGCTCCGCTTGTCGGAGGATGAGTTTCACTCGTCCTGGTCTTGAGCGCCAAATGCCGATTACCTCAGCAACTCACCTAGCGATTGGCTCGGAATCGGTTGTTTCTCAATGACAAGCTTTTCATACGGGCTTGGAAGAAACAGCTTCGCACGCCTTCTATGGGATCGTGTCGGTGAGTTGACTGCTCATATCGGACCGCGTGAGATCGTGCTCATTGATTCGTGCATACGCCTGTGATAATGTGTCGCTCCCATTCTCTGAGATGAAGCGTATGGTGTTTCTTTCGCTGCTGGACACGTCCCCAATTGCGAGATCACTGTTTTTCACATAAGGATCTGATCCGAAATTTTGAGCACCAGCTTAAAATAAAGATTACAACGGAATGGAAACGTTTGACTTCGACAACATTCAGCAAAATGTCGGTACATGTGGCGAGCCTGGTTTGCGTGAACGGGGCTAGCCTTGATTTTCTCTTTTACATCTGCTAGTTGCATTGGGTTGGATTCCTCTGGAACCCTCCCTGGTTAAAGTAGTTCTCACTTGTGTACCTAGTTAATGTGTATGAATGGGTTTCTAGCCTGTACTCGGCTCTCTCATTTGTTATGATCCAAGTCGAGATTCCCAACCTACCTAGATTGTTCTGGCCTTCATTTTTCTCGGCTGGGTCAGCCTCTGATTTTCCTATTTCATTAATTATTTTATCCTCCCCTATTTCCTTAGCGAGTGTGCGTCTTGATTTCGCCGCTTGGCGGAATATCGCATCCACGTTTTTTTTTGTGGGATGGACGGGTCTTACAAACATTGCTTAATTTTTGTTTTTAAAATGATGTATTATCGTGTTTTTTGGGTTCATCCCCCTCCCATTATATATATATATATATATATATATATATATATATATATATATATATATATATATAATGCATTTTATTCTCATGGTTTATTTCCTCGTTTTTTAGGTGTCCCTTTTAAATCTGTGGTATCATTTTGTGCAAAGGATTGAGATGATGAATGAGTTCTTGTGGCGAATGATTGGGTCGAGATAGTGTTTAGCTAGGTATAAAATAGATATTAGAGACCACCTTCTACCCACCCACTTTTTCGACCTTGTACTAAAATTTAAGTATTTTTAGGCAAATAAATATTAAGTTCTTTAGACTTCTATTGGACTTCAGTAAAGACTACTAGGCAGTTGATATTAGTCGGCAATTAACCGAATACTAAGTAGTCAGCTTTTAGTGAAAGATTAACAATTTCCTAACATTTTGGTTCCGTTAAGCCGATTAGAAACCGACATAGCCCAATTATAAGCTTCCATGCGAAAACTACTCCACAACACCATTATAATATAAATACTGCTTCACTGAAGGAAATAGAAATAACACCGCAAATATCACTTATAACCAGTCATACTGCTGCCATGTGTTGGAAATCACAACGGAATTCTCAGCTATTTCAGTGATTAATGTGTCTTATTATGTCTTACTTCAGTATTGTTGCGAATCGGTAAAAAAAAAAAATAAAGTAGAATCTTTCTCTTAAATAGCTAAATGTGGAGAAAACATTATTCCAGGAATAATGCTAAAATTGAATTTAAAATATCTGTGTCCTTTTTCAGAAAAAACTCAATTACATGTTGCAGCAGAAATAACTCCCACATGATAGATATTAGTGGAAATGATATCTTCATCTAGTTAATGTCTTAGCCTTATGTGAGAAAAATTTCTGCCAAGCTGTGTATTTGCAAGATCTTGGTGTGTCATAAGGAATATGACTATTATAATTTTGTCTTATTTTTACCTGCGAAAATGCTATATTTTATTAAAATATTAGGCTGTTCAGAAATGATTGCAGTTTTCTTTTGTTTCAAACTTTTCAAATAAAACCTCAGTAATTTTAAAGTTTCTTTTATACTTTTTCTATTTAATAGCTGTCTATATAAAGTACTTTTCAAATGTTAAATTTTAAAATTTGAACTTTCTAAAGTTTGTGCAGCTATGACAATTGTGGACCTAGATGTGGTTATAAATGCATTCTGTACATTAGTATTAAAAAGAAATCGTTGTTTCCGTTCATACTTGAAAGTAAACATCAAGCATCTCATTCTGACATTGACAACGCTAAATTGAAAGTGTTCTAGAAGCAAATTCACAGTCATTAGGGAGCTTGTAAGAAAACTCTTTGAAACCATTTAAATTTCAAAAATATTTTGTAGGAGGAAATCACCGTTGTGAAGAACACTGTTCTCTTATACTTTTTAAGAAATACAGCATATTTCTAAATTGATTTGAGACCTGCAATGACACGTAGATATTATAAAAAAAAGCAACGATGTGATGTACCGAAATGAAGCAATTATACTCTTCCTAAAACTGTGATAGAGATAGTGACATACAACTGCAGAATGGCAGAAATGGTGAACAGGGCTAACTTTATTGTCGATAAAAGTGTTCGTGCTTTGTCTGTGACGTAGGACTTTGATTTGAGAAAGTTCTGTCATGACCCTGTGGCGATGAAAATGCAAGTTACTTGTCGAAAGAAACGACAGAGTGTCGAATATATTCTACACCGGAAAATGTGGCAAAGACGAAAAACAAAAACTTAGTACAAAAACTCCTATGCCTATTAAAAGATGTGCTAATTATTCTTGCCTCAGGATACGGTAGGGCCAATCAGAAAATTGCTCGATGAAATAAAGGCCAATGTTTTTTTTTCTACTTAAGGGGTGTCGGATGTTCGGCAGATTGGTCACATCTTGAATTTGTCGGGAGCGAATTTGCGTCAGACTAGATTTTGAAAACAAGTGAGTATTTCTGTATATTAAAATACTGTCCCTTGTATTCTATACGCGTTGTCCTACTTACGTCAAATAATTTCTTGTGTATGCTGGAGTGGAAAATCCTCCAGTATGGCGAAGAAGTTAGCACAACAATCAAAGTCGGTATCGCCGACAATTTTAGTTTGAGACTAGGAGCAATGCAGGAGCAATATGTACCATATACGAACGGCAACAAGTTCTAAAGCTACATGCAAGCTGATTGCCGTCAGCAAAGAAACCATGGAGGTGTCTTAAAATGCTTTTAATACTTTCGAATGTCTTGTTGACGCGACGGAGAGCCGATTGAGCCATCCTGCTGGTCGACAAAAACTTGACAGGCAGCGAGCTAACCACAAAGTCGGCACATCTGCAAAATGAAAACCTGGACACGAAGATGACAAGAGTGATTTGCATGAAGTGCTCACAGGCATGACAAAGAAACGGCTGGGGGATTTCTTCTGCAAATTTGGACAAGTAAATAATGTTTCTGTCCTGGAGATCAAAATAGTAATTTTGACAGATTATGTCCTGAAAGTTACGCTGAAAAGAAAGAACATTTTAGACATATAATCATTCTTTTGAGACGCATCCAAAATATTTTCTTTTGTGAAAGGTCGACGTTCCCACTGATTGTCTGTCAAAAGTGTGCCCTGGGAAGATTCAAGCACCAACGTCATCTTCATCAATATAAATAGAAGAAGCCTTTGCGTTTAAAAATGTCGCATTATGACCCCAGCAGCTCCTTCGAATAGACAGGCATGTTAGGGAAGTGAATCAATTCTACTACATTTCCTTTTCTGCAAGAAGTTCAGCCAACATTGTAAGAGAAAGAGAAGCAACAGCAACGGTCGAAGAAGCACAGACCGAAACCACGAGCAAATTAAAAAGGACAAAGCCAACAGCAGCAAGAATCTCTGCAAATCGTCCAGCAGCATCCTCAGCCAATGGAGTTGCTTGAGTTGAACCTATAAATGAAGATGGAGGACATGGCTGCACTTCGGTCATCCTCGCTACAAAAGAGGAAAAAGGAAGAAGAGAAAAATACCTACAAGGAGAACAATCTGATCGGCGTCGAGCGGAATAGTCCCTGGTTATATCCAACGCCCAAACCGCCCCTGCTTCGCTGACAATGTGTATTAAAAAACAATCGCCAGATAAAATAAGAAGCTTTTCTTTCCCTTCTATGGTTTCACTTTCTCCCTCTCCCAATGCATTCCCAAGACAGATAATCGCTAGAAAATGATCTCTTATCACATAGAGGAGTTATTTTGAAGCTTCTTTTAAAGTTCAGAGAAATATTCCGAAAGCTCCCTGGCTTATCACCCTCATCCATAATACTAAATGTAAGCCCAATATGGGATCACTTGTTGAGAGCCAATAAAGGGATTTCCCAGCTCCAGATGGCTCAGATAGAATTGCCAATGCTCAAGAAATTATGTCATCTCTGTGCTGGGAATGTTCCTCTTTTGCTATATCACTCTTTACATAAGGCCTTAAAACATGTCCCGGACGCACGCCGGAGAATTTTCACAGACAGATGAAATAGGTCCGAGACTGATACCGTTAGCCTGGAACAATCTATCGTGATCTTGACTCTCACAAATTTGTGTCCAGTGTGTGGATAAATGGTTGTACATAAATAATGCCTATGAAGCTAGCCAGCTTGAATACGAATAGATTAAGAGAACAGTGTGAGGCTGCTGTCCGCGTTCGGATCTCTGGTTCTTCCGGGTAGATGAGGTTTTGATCCAGAAAACATACTCTTTCCAAAGTTGATGCTCGTGTGCTGTCTAGAGATTGTCTATACAACATACAGGGGTCAGATGGCTAGAGTTGTTTCCTTGTTGGTTAAACCTTCTCCAGGTGAACCTTGTCAACGTGGTGGGGAAGAGATTGATCGTGGCTTAAATTGCCGTGAACATTAGTTCGTTTCGGACGGTTGCGATCCATACGCCTAACAACCAAAGAAAGCGTATCTCAATTTTCCCTCAGTCTAGTTCGTTGCTGGTTGATTCTTTGCGCTTATTCTTACTAGGGGTTTGGAAAGTTGGACGGGACAAAATAAAAGACAGGAGAGGTGCGCTAGCGGGAGATCGCAGCTATGTTGATCTGATCGACGAGTTTGTTTTCATCAATAAAGACCGGTCGATTTTGACGGGAACTTGCAAACGTACGTAATTGGCTGTCTACATAGGTGGTTACTTACCTGGATAAAAAGTGAGAAGGATCGGTTTTATTTGCTAGACCGTTCCACTAGTTAATCTATTCGAATCACAGGCAAATGATCTAACGCCCAGATGGCGTTAGATCATTTGCCCAGAGTGGCTGCAATTTGAAAGTTCAACGTGCCTTTTCTGGACAAGCGGGACTTACGGCAACAGCTGACTAAAGTAGTATAACGGAAACTAGTGGAGGTATTTATTTAAATACCTTTTGGGAGAGGTTTAATTATAGCATTATAGTTTTCACCGCTGATTATATCCATCGCCTCTCACAAGCTAAGCTACCAAGATGAAGGCGCTTATAGATAGACTGTTCCGGGAGGGGGCTGGGGTGGGGATTCCCTACAGATAGCCTTAGCTAGACCGGCCCTGAACCATTTGATTAGCAAGCAAAACAGGAGACAATTAATTAGGCATAGGTTAAACAAGATGTCTAATGACGTAGTAATTATTAGGCAAGAAAGATCCATGGATGTGGCGATCAATATATTCGTGGGGTCAATACACAAGAGAGGCGTAATCTTAGGTCCACCAAAGATATAGGAGAGCCAATTCAGAAAAGAGCCTGATCTCTGATATATCAACATACGCATCATGTTTCTGCTTTGAATCTGTACTACGTCATATATCAAGCTTATATAATAATCTCCATTTTTATTTTGAAAAATTTCGCACGTTCTAACAGTGTACCAATGTAATCGCGTGTTTCTTTGCAAAACAATATGCTCGAAATTTTAGGAACACAAGAACAGAGAACATCTGTTCTCAAATGAATTCTAACTAAAATCTAGGAAACAAAATATGCAAATATCACATATTTAATGTCGTGTCAAGCATTTAATCACTCATTAGGCAGTTTCAGATTATAGAATTTTACCTCGGAACGTTGCTTGCTTCTGGAACGTGCAGTAAACATTTTAAAGAGGAAAATGGTAAGATGTAGTCTGAATAATTTAATTTTCTAGTTAGATTTGAATAGCGTATTTTGCTAATTATAAAAGGAGATACAGAAATAAATTCGGGTAATAAGAAAAACTGGAGAATTTACACAACCGAAGAAACATTAAGGGTTTGAGGGCCAATTGAACAGAATGTAATAGTATAAATTTTCTGGTCAAATGATGATTCAGTCGGTTAAGTGTCATACGTGATACACGCTTGGGCGATCATGTCTCGAAAGAGACAGGACTGACTGCGCAGAAGATTATCCCGCAGTAGGTTACCATTGCTTTCTGCGGTAGACTGGTTGCAGACCAAGGCTATAGAACCCACTCTGTCCTGCTATTCTACCCATAAATGAAAGGAAAAGACGGATTAATACCTTTTTCAAAGGTATTTGCGCGTAAGTGAATACAATGGATTCAACTGGAATTCGAACTCTGCTCCCCGGCTTCTCTTTCCGAGCCGATATCCACTGTACCACAACGCACATCCCAAATGCTGATTACGCAGCTTTAAAAAGAGCATACGTTAATACGAATGAATACAAAATGAATATTGATGCAAATATCCAAGAATTATAAACGGGACTAAAATGAGATCCACAGGATGTATGCACAAACATTTTAAACAAAGGAATAAAATAAAAAAAATAACAAGCATATTTTATTTTCAGAGACTTTTATACCACTAAGGCATACATGAAAATATTACATATTTACGCATGTCCTACGCGGAAACTATATCATAACCACACAGCCAAGCAGATAGTAAGAGGAAACATAATATATCCTGTGAAAAAGCTATGTTTAGGACTACAGATTCCGACAAGCCGAATTTATCTGTTTTTCAGACAAGGATATATTCCACCAAAGGGAAACAGCGAGTCTTAAGTTTTCCCAAATTGAGGATTGCAAACTGGAATTTTTATCGCTAATAAAACAATATTCCGAAAAGGGAAAACTGCACCATGGAATTGTAAGATCCTAGAAAGAATCTCTAGACTGTACCCAGGCTAGGAAGCAATCTTTCTGTTAACAAACATTAATTGACAGCCGCTTTCGTTACTGAATGGTGTGACGTCACTAAGCATTCAGTCATCTGAACAAGCTAGCTTTTCTATACTGAAGGAAAAAATTGTTATATCCTTACATCAAGGAAATATGTTACTGTCAAGCGTAAAAGAATAATATACCTTAAATACTCTCTACACAACAAAAACAGGCGATGTACAATGTAATGAAGTTTAAGAATCTATTGCTAAATGCTGATAATCAAAGGATAAATAAACAATTTTTAAAAAGAATCGGAGAAATGAACACTAATATATTTTTTGTACTTTCATGTGACCACAGGCTATTACAGTGGAGTGAAAGCGAATGAAAAAGAATATTGATATTGAATATTGTATTTATGTGAAAAACAAGAACGTGAACTAATTTTCACAAGTGTTATTTGCAAGAAAAAAGTAGAGAACTAACGAGGGTATGAAATTAGTGCATCACTAAAACGGTGAGACAAAGATGCCAATTTAGTTACAGGCTTAAATTCTTCTAGTAGGGTCTTGAGAGGAAAACCTAACAGAAATGATGTCAAATATTTGTAGTAAAGAGAGAGAGAGAGAACTCGTCGGTAAAAAGAAAACTGATGTCGATTAAGATACTGGGTAAGGATCTTTTAAATTTGAGTCGGTTTGAGTTTTTTTTTCAAGAATATCGTACTGCAAGAGTCAGCAGTGAAGAAATAAATCTTGAAGAACAAAATAACAATACAGGTATTCTAAGAAGTAACTTGAAAACAGCAATTATTCTACGTAAAGGGTTAGAATGAATGAATCATGAAGCGCCTTGTGAGAGTAAATGCACAAATGATAGAGAAAAACTATAGGACTGCAATTAACAAAAAGCTTCAAGTAAGCGAGTAAATCTATATAGGCAAAATTTAGCATTTTTTTAGAAAAAAAACAAAGCCATTTGAATCGAAACTTCACATTTAGTTGGATAAATCTATATACAAGTATTACCTTTGATATACTTTTATATTTACTTAAAAAAAGCTACGGTCTTTTCATAGTATCCAATAAAAGGAGATTGAGAGCAAAGTTATTTTTCTCAGCATGAATGAATAAAATACTCGGCACATAATATATATCCCCAAATAAAAAAATTAAACAACTCGTGCTCGTATAGATTTTAAATAACCTTAAATAACTTCTTGTCGGTACACATGTAGTAATCATATTTGTAAGCGCATAACCTGAATTTGACCCTCTAGGGCCATTCGTATCATATTTGATACAGTATTTCCCTATAAGGAAACATTTGGTATTCATTGACTGAGCAGTCAGTACTGCTTTCATTTGAAATTTATAAAATATTTCTCTTAAAAAATTTTTCAGGAAAATATTTCTTTCAAGGCTTGTTTTCATACTGTATCAAATATGATACGAATGGCCCTAGAGGGTTAACGTGTACAGAAAAACTGCATTGAATATAAATACTTTTTAGTATGCAAACATCTAAAACTTTGTAAGAAAAGTCCAGTAACAATATTTTATCTTTTATATTTTATATTTTCGTCAACTGAAAATAACTTACCTTGTGAAATATAAAAAAAATTCAAAACTATTTCTTATTCGCAAACAAACGATTAATTTTTAATCGACGTCGACGTACAAATTTCATGCGTGCACCTTTATACTTCCTTCTAACCCGGATATATTGAAGCTGCTTTTCCTATAAAAGAAATAATTTTGGTGACAATTTTCGTTGATTGAATGCAGATAATCATGACAAGCAACATTAATATTTAGTTACGTCCACACTGAATCCAACTATAGCACAAACCTTTTTTGTTATTGAAAAATCCGTGACATTAAGCTCGGGCAAAAATTTGGCTATTTTTCCCAAGAGGAGACACTGCCCTTCGGCGGAGCCTCGACTGGTATACATTTTAGTTTTCGCGTCTAACTATACTTTTAAAAGATAGGGAAAGTTTCTTAACTATTTTTCTTTCGATAGTTTTCTACATATCAATGTTATCGTTATAATTCAGATGTAGCTTAGCTAACATTCTGAATGGAAAACAAATCGAAGACTCAAAAAGAAAAAAAGAACATTATTGCTCGAAAAGCAGAATCAGTTTTTGCTTTCAGAGAAACAAGCACAAATAACTCCTAAAATTAGAGTAAAGTAGGAAGTCTGAGATGGTAATGGAAAATAGGTGGCTAAATTGGAAGATAATACATTTAAATACATAGATAGTAATTTTAGAAGGTAATCTAAGACAATTTTCCGCTATGAACTCTTAATTCCAACCCACTTACATTTTTGATTGTTATTGTCCTTCAGATCAACATTGGAAACGGGAGGTCATATTACAACCAAAAAATAAAGTTTGAGTGGCTATCATTATAACAGTGTCGCGAAATAATTAAATGTTTACATTTTAGCTGAAATAACTTGAAGATTATCGAAAAACAATCGAATAAATGTGAACTATATGATGTAAATTTAAGGCTATGTGTATACAGCGTCATGTTTACACACACACACACTATATATATATCGGCCTATGATGGCTATTATATTTGTCTCTTGATAAATCAAGTAAAAAAGACACTACAGCCGTGTTGAATTTGTGTGTGTACCTGTGAATACAAATTCATTTTTAACTCTCTTTTTCCTGTCCCATAAACTATGATAGGCTAAACTTCAGCTAGTTTCACGTAAATTTGGGCAACGAATTAAATTTAGTCTCAAGTCTATTTGTAGAGCATCCGCCAGTGCTGCCGGCATAGAAACCCGTCCGAAATAAACAACATTTTCGCTCCATTAGCCACTCAATATTGCTGTCATTATGCGGAATTCTTATTAGGCTCCAGAGAGAAACACTTGAGTTTGTTGTCTAAAGTGAATTTTATTTTACTTATTTGTCAGAAATGCAGAAAACTTCAAAATTAAATATAATCTGTATTGATCGTTTATGTATGACAGGTTGAGATTTGAAAAATAAAGCATAAGTAAAGGTTAGTAAGATTGTGCAGTGAATCAACATAACATTGATGAGGTCAACAAGAAGACAAACATGAGGTTAGATAGAAAACGACAAGAAAAGAGGAAAACAGTAAAATGTAACTCAAGAGACTATTGGAATCGGAAAAAATTTCATAGCCAACTATTATTTGAGTAAAAAAAAAAAGAAACTTATAAAAACATAGAAAAGAGTGAACGATACTTAAAAATTTATTATATATATATATATATATATATATATTAGTAATAATAACAGTATTCGATATAGTATTACGGAGTTCAAAATTTACAAAATAATTTATATTTATTTCATTTTCACTAAGTTTTATGTACATTGTTTATGATACTCAGAGTAGGATCGAAACGTGAGAGACATTATATAAAATATATATATATATATATATATATATATATATATATATATACAAAGTATGTGTATGCATGCAAGTTTGTAAAGAATATTAGTCTGTAACAATTTAGTATCAATATAAAATCGGACTTATTTCACTGTTTATGAAAATAAGCAAAAACTCACACTGGTACACTAAAATAACACTACTCAACGCACGTACATTTTGATAATATATAATGCCCAAATGAATAAGAAACGAAGAAAATAATTACAACTTTCAAAACATAAATTAAAACAGTTCAATATAAAAATGAAGCAATGAATATTTATTATAAATTATACTTTAGAACATGTACAACTATTACAAAATTGTTGTTTCGACATTTGAAAGAACAAAAGCGAATCTGGTAATTAATAATGATGGTAGTAAGCGTTTTATTATTTTAAAGAAAATTTAGAAAAGAAATCCGCACAATTTTATTTTTTAATTTCATGAGAGAATAATAATAATAAAGAGGCGAAAAAAGAATGAGAACAGAAAAGATGAGGAAGCAAAAAACACAGAAGAGAAAGCAAAAGACACAGGAAACAAAAACAAAAACAAAAAGGAAAAGAAAGAGAATAAGAACCGAGAGGAAAATATCAATAGAAAAGGCTAAGAGTGAGAAATTTTAAATTTAGGCAGGAAGTAAATTATAGACACATACAGATATCGGTCACACGACATTTGCTTTTCAAGAGGAAAAATAAGAAAATGCACAGAGAGAAGAAAGTTGGATCGAAACATAAAAATCCGTCTTGAAATAGAAATGGCAAGTGAATTGAAGGTAGATACCAGACATTCGTCACACTGTTTAAAAATAAAATATTAAAAAATACAAAATCACATACACAATCAAAGGAATTGTTCATAAAACGTAAATGAGAGGATATGTAAAAACACAACACGTAGATATAAATTCATTAGCGATAATAACTTGTAAAAGTAATTTTTTTATAAAAAAATAAACATAAAAATTAAAATTCAAAATTTACATTTAAAATAAAATAAAAATAAGATAAGGGAAAAATAAAAATTAAATGTAAGGCAGTAAATAAATCACAATTTGTAATAGGATGTAAAGATAAAATAATATAAGAAAGGCATATAGCTAAAGTAAATTATCTCGATATTAAGATTAATACTATAAAAATTTTATAATTGCCGGAGTTTCATACCTAAGATTTTAAATTTCATGCAGTGTTGTAAGGTTGATACTTTAATATGCTTTCAATTTACTGTAGTTTCATGTCTCTCATTCTATGACTATTAGGGAAAACATGTGCATTTTTTAACTTTTTCTCACAAAACAAGTCCGGAATAGAAAAAAGATAAATAAAACCATGCGAAAAACAAAAACAGAAAACGAATGTGTAAACAAATTCTAACACAAACAATTCTGCCCAAAACTACTAAAACTAACAATAAAATAACGCTGAAAAAAGTGCGGGAAAAAAAAAAACAAAGCATGAGTAAACACAATCCGTGCGAAAAAAAGTATTTACAATGAAACGGAAAAACATTAAATAAAAAAGCCGCGCGAAAGTATATATATATATATATATATATATATACATTTTTTTAATCATATCACCCCGATCAAGGCGGTAACGCCACTGATGTGCCGGGGGCTACGCGTAAAAAAGAAAAGATTGGAAAAGAGAAAAACGGAAACCACATCTTAAACATGGAACAAGGGATGAGCCTCTACACCTGTTCAATAGATGTGGTTGGAGTTTGAACCGGGCGATAGTTTAGTCTATCTACTCCAACTGAAAAAAAAAGTGAGAAGTTTGGAAAAGAGAAAACCGGAAACCACATCCTAAACAGGGAACAAAGGATGAGCCTCTACACCTGTTCAATAGACGTATATATATATATATATATATATATATATATATATATATATACATACACACAGGAGTTTCATAGGTTATGCACTTATCAGATGTATATTTCAATGTGAAAGTTGAATTTAAGTTCACTCGATGTTCATGGGAATTAAATCTTATTAATTTACAAATTTATATTAACAAGATTAAAAAAATAAAATTAAAGGTTAGAATAGAAAAAAAATATCAAAATAAACTGCAAGAAGAAGGAGTCAAAGCTGTATAAAAAAATGACACGTAAAAATTACGATACTTAACTTTACATGGAGAGAAAAAACAGTAGAGAAACGAGAGAGAAAAACAAACAGTAGAGACGAGAGAGAAAAACAAACAGTAGAGACGAGAGAGAAAAACAAACAGTAGAGACGAGAGAGAAAAACAAACAGTAGAGACGAGAGAGAAAAACAAACACTAGAGACGAGAGAGAAAAACAAACACTAGAGACGAGAGAGAAAAACAAACACTAGAGACGAGAGAGAAAAACAAACACTAGAGACGAGAGAGAAAAACAAACACTTCCCGGCGTCAAAATAATTACAGCAAAGTTCCCGGCGTCAAACTAATTACAGAAAATTTGCCGGCGTCAGAATAATACAAGCAAAGTTCCCGGAGTCAAAATAATAACAGCAAAGTTCCCGGAGTCAAAATAATACAAGTAAAGTTCCCGGAGTCAAAATAATATAAGCAAAGTTCCCGGAGTCAAAATAATACAAGCAAAGTTCCAGGTGTCAAAATAATACAAGCAAAGTTCCCGGCGTCAAAATAATTACAGCAAAGTTCTTGGCGTCAAAATAATAACAGCAAATTTACAGGAGTCAAAATAATAACAGCAAAGTTCCAGGAGTCAAAATAATACAAGCAAAGTTCCAGGAGTCAAAATAATACAAGCAAAGTTCCAGGCGTAAAATAATACAAGCAAAGTTCCACGCGTAAAAACAATACAAGCAATGTTCCCGGCGTAAAAATAATACAAGCAAATTACCCGCCATAAAAATAGAAATAAAAGCCCGCAATTGAAAACAAAAAATGAAAACCTTGTGTGAGAATAAAAATTAAATAAAAACTCGCATTTGAAAGGATGAATATATAAAAAACCGCAATTAAAAAATAAAATTAAACATCGGAGTTAAAAATGATAGTTTTAAAATATCCCTGAAGAAAAGCTGCTAGGGACAACACCTACGAAAAAAGACGCTGTAATAAAAAGGAGAAGAAAGTGGAACAAATAAAATAAAAATAAATAAAAATAAAAATATCGGAGCAAAATATCATTGCGAAGAAACTAAATCTCAAATTCTGATTCCCGACATGCATTAACGTAACCATATATATGCTCAATATATTTTGGTGTTTTCCATGTTTTCGTTATATAAGATATTTCTACAATAGCTTCAGTCACTTCAAAACACTGAGGATGAAGGTACAAGTCAAATGTTTTGTGTTACGTGTGTAGAAAATTAATGACATTTGCCCATAAGCGGACAATTATTCCTATCCTTGATTGCTTTTTTCAATTTTTGCTTGAATAATTATAGAACATAACAAAATATGGGCTCCACCCATCTGCTCTAAATTGGGACTAACTGCGTAGTTTCATGACAAGAAGCCGGCCTTAAATTGTGTTGTCCCTCAAAGAGCAAGGAAGTCATGCAGATAATTGCTATTTGTGTCTAAGACAACCAGCTTCAATTCTTCTTTTAAAAATTTGCCTGCAAAGCATAATTCTGAAAAGTTGATCTCTTCTGAAAAAAAGTCCCTGTATATTCAGGAACAATTTGCAGTGAAACATACAGGCATTTCTAAATGTCCTTGACCATGATTTGTAGCTATCTAAGTAGGAGTCAGATGCCCTGACATCCTGATGTAAGCATCGGAACCTCTTCACTTTAAAGGTAATCACCAGATTCAGGACACATAAAAACGAACATCCTGATGGAAAACGAGTTTTGCTACTGTAAAATTTATTCTCTTAAAAGTATTGAAAGACTGATTTAATTGCTTCCTTGGTAATATACAAGTACGAGATTACAAAGAGTGTATCGAGGAATTATGAACTTATGAGAATTTAGAATGCCAGTTGGGCTTCAAAATTCATTTTCACCTCTTCTAATTTCAACTTCTTCCCTGAGAGTATTGAGTGGTAATCATGAAGAAATTTTCCAGCAAGATGTTAATAAGATGGAAAGAAATTACCTATGCAACAGAAGCCTCAGTATGTTGAATAACTTCTAGATGCTAGGTACACGAAATGTCAAACCTGACTCTGCTGTACTATAATATGAAAGTAATGTATTATCCAAGTAATTTAGCTCCACCAAGGATCTGTATAAATGCTGTTTGTTTTAGAATATTCCTTTGTAATAGATAAAATAACCATATTTTGAATTTATATGCACCATAATAAGAATGTGATAACTGAAAGCAAAAAAGAATTTCGATAGAGCAATCAGTCAGTTAAGTGCTATACGTGATACACGCCTAGGTGATCATGTCTCGAAAAAGACCTGACTGACTGGGCAGAAAATTATCCCGCAGTAGGTCGCCATTACTTTCTGCGGTAGAGTTGTTGCTCAACAAGGCTATAGAACCCAAATCTGTCCTGCAATTTAACCGGTAACTGGATGGAAGAGACGAAATAATACCTTTTCCAAGGATAATACCGAGTAAGTGAATTCAAGAAATTCAACTGGAATTCGAACTCGGCTCCCTGATTTCTCGTTCCGAGTCGGTATTCACTTCCCTACAACGCATATCCTAGATAGATCAATACTGTCCTGAAATCTGAATTCATCACATCAAAAAGAAAAAACCTACTACGTCATAATGTTTACGTACAACAATGTAATTTGACTTCAACATATCTATCATATAACCTTAAAGAACTGAGGAAGAAATAGAAACATTCTACCCCATACTGGGTAAAAGGAGAGACTACCAGCAAATGACCAGGTATTAACTATCACCTGATTTCAAGAAAACCCACGACGTCGATGGACAGACAGAAGCTCAGGAGTCAAAACGAAAAACCAAATAGACTATATAACCATAAAAAAAGAAATTCAGAAACGCAGTGATGTAAAGCAAAATTTACCCAGGCTCAAACTGCGGGAGCGACCACGTATCAGTCATCTGCAAACTAAGGGTAAACCTTCGGAGAATGAAGCAGCCTAGCACGGCGTTAAGACTGCAATACAACACGCTCGGGAATGACCTAAACCTGCACAAAGGAAGCGATGGTGACATCAGCAAACAACGTTGACCCAAAGGAAATTACACGCAGAAGAAAAACAACTAGTAAATGACTGAAGAGATTCTTGGGAGAGGCAAAGGACACGAAAAATGATGCCAAAACAAGGAAGAGAATACAGGAAACTGCACAAGGAAATAAGGAACAAATGCAGCCAGGCTAAAAAGGAATGGCTCCAAAACAAATGCGCATAGGTAGAGAGACTGAGCAGGACTAATTAAGCAAACATGAAAAAAGAGATAAGAAAATTTACAGGACAAAAACCTGCTCTTCAACAGGATGTATAAAATCCAAAATGGAAAGATATTACAGGAGAAAGAGGAAACACTCTAGCGATGGGAAGAATATATAAAATATCTTGTCCACGACAAAAGAGAGCAACCGATAATATAAAAATACGGAGACGGACCGGAAATATTAAAGTCTGAAGTGGAAGCTGCAGTGGCCAAACTGAAAAGAAATAAAGCGGTTGTATCGGACGGCACTGTAATAGAGCTGTTGTTAGCCCTGGAAGAATACAGTATAGAGAAAATTACAGAAATAATATGAAATTTATAACAGTGGTATATTGACAAACGACCTAAACAAGTCTGTTTTCATAGCATTGCCTAAGAAGCAAGATGCAAGCGAGTGCGAACTACACAGAACTATCAGTTTAATGAGTAATATTAAAAAACTGATCGTCCGAATACTGATGAATAGAGCAATAAGCAGAATCAGGCCCGATATAGGACAAGAACAGTGTGGCTTTTTCAAAGACACTGGAACAAGGAACGGCATATTTATGATTAGGATGCTCTCTAAAAGGGCAATACAAATGAAGAAAAACTTATACCTGAGTTTTATTGATTACACGAAGGCGTTCGACAAAATACGCCACAAAGAATTGATGGAGATGCTCAGCAGCCTCGACATATTTGGGAAAGATATTAATTCAAATGCCCTTGGGAAAGGTATTAATCCGTCTATTCCTCTAAGTTATGGGTTAAATAACAGGACAAATTGGTTTCTCTAGCCTTGGTCGTCAACCAGTCTACCGCAGAAAGCAATGGCAACCTACTGCGGGATAATCTTCTGCCCAGTCAGTCATGTCTCCGTCGAGACACGATCGCCCAAGCGTGTATCATGTATGGCACTCAACTGACTGATTAGGGTAATTAAGTATTTATACTGGCAGCAAACATGCTGCATACGGACATATAAAGAATTCAGCAGATATACAAAGATAGAAAGAAAAATTTGAAGACCCTAGATGTTATGAAAGAATTTTTCATCGGACGCCACAATCTGAACATAAGATACGGAGATGATACATTACTGATTGCAGACACGGAAAGAAACCGCAGGACCTCTTACAGAAGATAGCCGAAGCGAGTGATGAGAAGAGACTACAAATAAACTGCAAGAAAACCGGATGCATAGTCATCAGCAAAAAGAGGAGCCTAATGTTTAAAATACACGATAGGGATTTTAAACTCAAGCAGGTATGAAAATTTAAATATCTTGGAAATGTTCTAACCGAAGATGGAAAGTGCGATGCAGAAATCCAAAGGCGAATTGGCATAGCAAAGTACGTGTTCTAGAAGCTGAGTAAAATATTAAGACATAGAAATGTTCAATAGAAACAAAGAAGAGAGTACTGCTGTGTGATGTCAGTTCTTCAATATGGCAGTGAATGTTAGACAGATTCGACAAAGATTAAGGGAAAACTTGAAGCAGCTAAAATTTGGTCTTACAGAAGGATGCTGCCGATATCGTGAACCAAGCATGTGAGCAATGACGAAGTGTTGGAAAAAATAGAAATGAAAAGGAAATTAGTAGTGAGGATCAGGATGAGACAACTGAAGTTCCTGAGACATGCAATGGTGAGGGAGGACTTGGAGAACGTGATACAAACAGGCCTGTTAGAGGGAAACAAAACAGAGTGAAACAACGGATAACATATTTAAAGGGCCTGAGTAGGTGGACGACAAAACGGAGGCTGCGAGACATTACGGAAGAAAGCCTGCTAAGAGCCACCAGGGATAGGGAGACGTGGAATGCCATGATCTCCTACATCCTGAAAAGAACAAGGCACATAGAGAAAGACGAATTTAGTTTGAGACGTTCGTGTAGAAAAAATATCTACAATCCAATGTAAAAACTTACAAAATAAAGTGTTAAAAAAAGTTTTTCACGGGGAGGGTAGATAAATTCGCAATTTTCTGTAAATAATCATTTTCATTTTTCTTTCAGTTCGATGCATCTTTGTTCAATCGAACTGAATTTGAAGTACTAAAATAAATCACTCAAGTAATAATCTATCAAGTACAGGAAAATTAGCTAGCCGTAAGAATAATTACAAAACCCGTTACAAGATAATATATTTTGATACTTTAAACTGTACAACTTTTAAATAGAAATCAATATACGCATCACCCATGAAAATATCTACCAACTGATTTTCATTCAAAATTTGTCTAAATAATAAGTTTTTTTAAAGTCCCACACAGATTTCATGTTTTAAAACTTAATGAAAGGCTTGTTAAAATTATTCATGATTTATTAGCTACTCAAAAACTATTACTACAAAATGAATAAATTAAGATATGAAGATGTGTCTACAGACGGTTAAGACGATAAGTCTATTGTGATATATATATATATATATATATATATATGTGTGTGTGTGTGTGTGTGTGTGTGTGTGTGTGTGTGACAGATAAAGGAGAGACAGTGAGACACACGTGTGTTATATTATCTGAACTTGTAAGTAATTTTGTGCATAAGTATTTTAATGAACTGGCTACCATATAGAGATTGTTTTAAAATAACTTAATTTTTTTTATGAAAGTTGGGGAATGCGAACATCGGATGGAAAAGCTAAATTTCCCTAGTCAGGAGATGTAGAGACAGAAATGTATTTATAGTAAAATAAATATCATTGCATTAAAAGAAAGTAATTAAATGTTTTCATAAACTGTGTAGTCAGGAGGACTGGCGCATCATCTTGGACGCACCCTCTTATACGTATGTGCTGACTCCAAGACCAACCAACAACCTCCACTCCATAACCAGAGTCATAATGAAGCGAATAAAACATGTATGATTTTATTTATAAATCCGTGTTAAATATCGTCATTTTAAGAGCGTGAAAAAACAAAACAGTCTATTTTATAAGAGAAGATAAACTTTGAGCTAATTTTCGTCAAGAGTATACAATATAAAACATATGGCAACAACCGGTTAAAACGATAAGTCCCGAGTTATATCTATATATGAGACGGACGGTTATATCTATATATGAGACGCAAAGACGGACAGGGACACGAAGAGGAACAGGAACAGAGACAGAATGTGATTTGATTCTTGATGTCGTACGACTTGAATTTTTTTTATTCAGCATTTCGGTGTTCATTCCCAGTCTTTCCCAATTTGGAATATTTAACCAACTAATAATATACGAATAATATTCTCCAGTATCAAAAATCCACGTACAATAGCTAATGTTTTCACCACTTATCGAGCGTGAGTTTTTTCTTCACTTTCGTATATTAAACAAGAATGCATCTAAAGATGAAGTATTCTTTTCATCAATTTTCACAGCTCACTTTTAAAGTAATATTATTCCAGAATTAATTCGCATGAACGAGAGAATACCTATACTTTCTGTATAATTCAAAATTCTGTTAAGTATGAAAATCAAACCACGTGTTCAAACAATACACATGGGAAAACCTTTCAGAACTTTCTTCCAAATATATACAAAATTGATAGCAGTACCCAAATCTGGAACTATTTTGAAATAATTACCAGAAAGAAGAAAGTGACCCGAAATACAGAAAATAAATGTCGTTCTAATATTAGGCATAATCACTACGTTTGCGGTCAGTCCCGACTTCAGGTAACGGGAATTTAGAACCGAACCTTTTCAGTCACTTGGTTATGCTGTTCTCGGTCTCTGCGATATGGCTCTACTGGATGCCATTGTTAAATCTTTTTAACCCAAACATCTAATCAATTAAGAATGCCGGAGCATAAAAGGGTAGGAGCGTCATAAAAACGTCGACAGGAGTCCACAAAGCGTAAATTATGTAACTAATTCCGCATCACAAAAATATAGAAGAATAAAGAAAATTAAGTTTAATGATAATTAAAGAAATAGCGATGAGTTTTACCCTAAAAACTATTAATCAAAAACGCAACCTTAGCATCCTGCCTAAAATCTCCTGCCAACATTTATATTGCTACTACAACCAGTGTTTGTGAGAATGTATAACTGTATTTTGAAGTTTGGGGTTGTTTGCATGCGTTCCTAAATATGTTATCTTGTATAAAACTTTAAATACGAGATAGCTGTTATCTAATATTTCTGATCTTTTGAAATATTTGTATTGACACAATGCTTAGTATATTTTTCTGCTAAATGTATACGGTGAATTGATTAGTGTTGTTCAATGTGCCTTGTCCTTTTCAGGGCGTAGGCGATCATAGCTTTTCACGTCTATCTATACCTGGTGGCTGTTAGCACGCATTCTTATATTACACCAAGCAACCCCCATCCTTCCATCCACCTGCTTAGAGCCTTCAAATATGCTATCTGCTGCATTCATTTGTCTATGCCCTCTGAGGTTTTAGTATCTGGGCCTCCAAACCCCTCGTCCTCATTGCATGTCCCAGAAATTTTAGCTGTCTCTTCCTGATGCTCAGTATTAGTTTTCCTTTTGTTTCCATACTTTTGAAAACCTCATCATTGCTCACAAGCTTGATCCATGATATCCATAGCATCCTTCTGCAGAACCATATTTCAGGTGCTTCAAGTTTTTCCTTCATCTCCGATGATACAGTCCAGCTGTCATTGCCAGATTGATGCACTGACACCACATAGCAATCCAGTACTCTATTCTTTGTTTCTAGCGAACTTTTCCTTTAACTTAATACTCTACTCAGCTTCTGCAATGCGTCCTTCAACCTGCCAATTCACCTTCGGATCGGTGACGCACTTTCCATCTACTGTTAGAACATTTGCCAGATATTGAAATTTTTGTACCTGTTTAATTTTAATATCCCCCAGCAATATTTGGAATTTCAGATTGTTCTTTTTGCTGATGACCATGCAATCGGTTTTCTTGCAATTTATTCGTAGTCCTTTCTTGTCACTCTCTTTAGCTTCCTTCTGTAGGAGGTCTTGTAGCTTCCTTCCATGTCTGCTATCACCACTGTATCATCTGCGTATATTATGTTGTTTAAATTGTGTCCTCCACTGAAAACTTCTGACATTTAGTGTTATCAGAATGCTTTCGCTGTACAAGTTGAATAAATCCGTTGAAAAGACTCATACATGTCTTACGCATCTTTATTTGTATATCAGCAGAAATCGTTACCTGTCCGAATACAGGCAGTTTGCTGCCAGTTGAGATTCTTGATAAGTCTTATGTCTTTCCCAACCATGTCGAAGCTGCTAAGTTTCTCCAATTCTTAGTGGCGAATTTATATCGAGTACATTCGCATAATCGATAAAACATACGTACACGCTCTACATTTGCATTTCCCTCTCGGAGAGCATCCTAATCATAAATATGGTGTTCTTCATCCAGTGTCTTTGACGAACCTGCACCGTTCTCTCACTCTCTGGCCTGATTCTGCTTCTCGCTCTATTCATCAGGATTTGGACGATCATTTTTTAAATGTCACTCATTAAACTGATTGTACGGTGGACTTACGTGTGTAAAAAACAACGCTATTTTTCCTGAAATGTGTGTGAGTATATATATATATATATATATATATATATATAAATTTTCATAATGTCATTACACTCTTCTTATTAATTATGTGATTGTAATTAAATTATCGTTCATTCACTTTATTTTTGTTAATATACTAGTACAAACAGTTTCAATGTAACTAGAAATTGTACACGACGAAGAGACATGTGAAACTATTATTCGTTCTGGCTTCAAAAGTGATAAATTAATTCGCCCATACGATACAATTTTCTTTTCAATAACCGTTACATCATACCCTAATCATGATTTTCTTTCAAAGTAAACAGGTTTCATTAAAAGTACGCTCGGACAGAGTACAATGTTTGTATTTCTCTCCTAGTCTTGTAATGCTTTGGTAAATTATTGCCAAATCTGCTTCTTCGCTCGAACTATTTTTTATTACAAGCAACGTATCAATGCAAGAGTGACAACGAGTAAAAAATAAAGAGAATGAGAATTTAGTTTATTGGTAGCATTGATGAAAATGAATATACCAGGTTTAAGAAAATTGAAGATGGCGATTGACGATAAATTTGGGCTTTGAATGATTAATTTCATCACCAACGAAAAACAACGAAAGAAAGCTGAATTGTCTGGAAGTGCAAGAAAAGGAGTAGCTAAAATAGAAGTCACGCTTGCATCTAGGTAATGCAACAAGAAATTGGTGAGCCCTAGTCGACAATATATAGCTACGCTTAAATTCATGTAGTCTCATGAAAATAGGATAAAAGCTGATCAGAGTAGTTGCAATGAAGTATTTTAGACTAATGAGGGAAGTCATGTCACGTCGGTAAGAATGTGACTAAAGTTGGGATGTCTTGCCACGATCGATTGCATGACAAACTATTCTTTATTTTGTCAAAGATCTCAATATATATATATATATATATATATATATATATATATATATATATATATATGTATATATATATATATAGATATATATATATAAGCGCATACACTGAGAACAGTTACAAAATGTAGTTTATTATGAGAGAGGGTGATAAGCTGAGTGGAATGAAATTTTCTCTAGTATTTACATTGTTCGGAATGTTGTTCACATCTTTATTGCAATTATTACGACGTTCCGCCCGTTCTACGCACCAGTCCCTCATTCAGGTGATAGAAATTTTGAACCGAAATCTATGTTACGATCATTGAGGTATATCTTTCTTATTTCATAAGCAAGGCCATTTCTGGAAGCCATGTAATTATCTCGCTTTAACTTAACTTTTCTAAGTTGTTCATAATTGATTTAGACTGCTACTGAACTCTACTCTTTGAGTCAAGTAACTGGAATTAACCAAAGTCTTATTCGCTGGATCATGTGTCTTATTCACTGGATCCTATGTCAATGAGGACGCATGGCCCAGTGCAACGTGGATCATGACACATGGTAATAAGTGGGTCCATCGGAATTCTTAGCACCTGAAGTGGTGCCGGATCATGGTTAAAATGGCAATAAAGATGAGAACAATAATCTGAACAACGCAAATACTGCTTCATCTCAAAAGCATAGATTTCCTCCCTTTATTTAAAACTATTCATATTACCAAACATGATTTATATATATATATATATATATGGATTTTCAAATTTTTAATAAATAGATATTAAATTATTTTTACAATTTAAGATTTTTATGAAAAATTATAATAAAATTCATTCAAAACGAAATAAAAATTGTCTAAATACAAACAAATATTTCTTTAAGTCAGATCAACAATAAAATGTGTCCGTTTTTGCTTTAAAATATAATGGTATACAGAGAAAACTAAGAAAATAATTTTATGTCTTCCTACATCTATATTTAACAAATTGTTTCTTTTATTCAAAGGGCAATCAATTTAATAACAAACTAACATTGGCTGATGACGAGGTAACATCTGGAAACATAGAAATTTTCGTGTCGCAATGTAAACTATATTAATTTTAAATTAAAAACACATATTTAATTACATTTATTCTAGACAAGTGGACATTACTTCACACCAGGTAGATGCAATACATACACGCAGGTAGATGATACCATTACAAATTGATATTAATACAATTTAAATTTTCTATCTTAGTTGAATCAAAATTGAATTATTTTAGAATCGTCTGCGTCAGCAGACAAAACTAATTAAAACACTGTATCAAAATTTAATTCGATCAGAACTCGCATTTACGTTCCAAATTTATTTAAAATAAAACGTAGTTATTGAAATTAAAATTATACAATTGTCTTCTCTATTGTCAAATGTTAATGATAGTTTCTAGGGTAATCAAAATATTAAATATACGTAGCATGTATGTATACGTGTGCAATATATATATATATATATATATATATATATATATATTCTGCGACAATATTAAAAATGGCACTTGAATTTGTGTTGAATTTTTCTTTGTAATTATATTACTCAGTGTCTTGGAAGTGGTCGTAAAACTTTAGTATTAGGAATAATTAATTTATACGTTAAATGTAACGATTGTTCGATAATAGAATTTTGATTGGGAACGAAAGAATATTAGATCATTTTGTCAATTTTTTTCTGCAATCTTTCTCATTGTTACTTAAATTACATATTGAGGAAATGTAGATATTTTTTATTTCAAATTCATGGGTTTACTATGGTATGTTCAACTATATTAAGCTTCATTACTTTGTCTTATATTTGTATATTATGATGCTATATATAAAAGTAATCTTTATCTTAAGAGGTTTCAGTTATGATGTGTCTAAAAGGACCGGATTCTAAGGTTTCTAGAAAAAGACAAGCAAGAACTCAACTGAAAATTGACCCCCATGACATGTAGAACATTTACGTATAGAGATTATGGAAAGAAGAAAAAACAGAAATGAGTGATTAATTTACATAGCTTAATAATTTTGTGAATAGACAGAAAGCATTTCTTTGGTTTGTTCTGAGGTGGTTTCTAATTTTCTGACGGGTATAATTGTGTATCTACAAAGACGTATTTGTAAGCTCATTCAAACACTCCTAATATTGGGTAACAAAATATAAAATAACTTTGATCATAACATTGCCACTTTAATTAAAAAAACAGTTATTTGAGAAAATACTTTGGAATCTTAATAAGCTTGCTACCAACTATAAATAAGTTTAAAAATATTACATCGTCCAGACTTACTGAATTCTTTTTAAAAGTAAGTGTTTTGTTTAACTCAATATCAACTTCTAGAGTTTATTTAATGCTAAAAAATGTAGGGTTTATTTTTTTATGTTATAGTGAAAAGTTAATATAGTCAGATTTTTTTAAGTAATCTTAAAAGATCTTCTTGCTTTGTCTTTTGAAAAAGTCCTTCAAGTTTCTGGTAATATTTTGATCGACTCTGTCTGAATCTTTTCCAGTTTAAGAAAATGTGTTTAACTGTTAGGGTTACATTACACGGGACACATTGGAATGTATTCCTTTTTTAAGAGACGTGAGTGGGTGTGACTAATGCGAAGTCTGGATATATCACTTGTTTCTTTCTGTTTCTTGTGAGACCTGCCGGTCACTCACCGATGATATCGTGGATATGGTGGAACTTAATATGTATTTGTTCATACCATGATTTTTTGCTGTTTGACATGTATGAATTAGTTAATCATTTTTTTTATCAGTGTATAAGGTCTTACTTTTGGATATGACTGTTAGGATTGTTTTTTGCAGCTTTTTCTGTCCTTTCATTTCCGTAGATAACAATATAAATTGGTATCCGGCTGAGTATGATACTATTAGTTTCTAGAGTATTTTCATTTGGTGCAGATGTGTTTGATTAGAATTAGTACGCCCCCATATGTTCTTTGTTGAGTATATAATATATAGTGTGATTAGTTTATTTTATCGTTTGGTTCTAAGAATGTTTTAGACTTCAACATTTCTACTATATAGATTTTGCACCGTGTGCATGCATAAGGGTACTTTTAAGAGATTTGGTTGTGCAGTTTATGCATAGTTGGTGCAGTAGCTATAATGTCTAGGCTCTTTAGTTTGTTCGGTCTGTTAAGGATTGCTTATTTTCCTATTCGGTTCTTTTGTCTATCTTTGCTTGGATGGTGTTCCGTTCCCTTATTCGAATTGAGAGATTTGTTCATCGGGCGCTATTCCTCTTGTCTTTTCAGTGTTGTACTGTGTTATGCTATTTATTTTCGAAACTTACTTCTCACGTAAATGTTTTTAGGTGTTAACTTCTTGAAATTTCTTAGTCTTATTGGATTGTTTTCTTTGAATTCATTTTTATACTTTGTAAGATTTCGGTTTTTATTTTACTACCCGTGTAGATCAAATTCGTTATTTCTTTTTATTTTCGGATTATTTGCTTATGTTGTTGAAAGCTAGTTCTGACCTGAATTCAACCTTCTAGCAATGATATGGTTTTGTACATTCTTTGCTTATTATTTGTGTTTTTTTTCTTTTAAGTGTTACATTACTTTTAAGTGTATGTTCATTAAAGAGGTCTTTCAGACGGTGACTCTTTAGTCTCAAATTCCTTACATTTTCAAGAGACTGGTTCTCTCACAAATATTGATCTTGTAAATGGTCAAATGTTTGGCATTTGTGGCATCTACTTTTTTTATTTGTATTCTTTTGGCATATGTTTTTCCTTTTTTTAGTCAATCATTTTTAATCTCTTCCAGAAAGGAGAGTAACGGTTCAGAGAATTTTGTTACTTCCTTACTAGACTTAAATTGGAGAGGTAAGCTTTTACTTTAATATCGTATTTGATTTTGTTTTTACTCTTCTATTTACTTGATTTAGAAGTCGTTACTTTCGTTTGTACTGATTTCGTTTCAATAATACCTGATATAATGTTTTGTAACACAAAAGATGACATTTGTCTATGAAAATTGAACATTGTTTGTTTCTTGATATTTTTGTAGTCTCTTGGGTCGTTTATAAGAGTTAGTTAAATGATTATGTTTTTTATTCACCGTTTTTACTGAGTATGTTGTAAGAATTTGCATACATCATAGTGATTCTATTTCATGCCAACTAGCCATTGACACTATGTGACTAGCCGATTGGATTGGGCTTTTCGATCAACTCGAATATCCCAGAATGGGACTGAACTAGCGTGTTCTGAAAATTACGGGTCATTTTAAAACTGATCAGGAATCACTCACCTGAACACCGTCTCCGGACATCAAAGTTCGACACCCATGTCAAATAGGTAGCCTAATTGAAGGGTATTTGTAGTTTTGGAAATCGCTTTTCGTAAATGCTTGATTTATGTATTGCAATTTATAAGTATTTTTCATCGATAGCTACCTTATGCAGAGAACATTATGTAGAAGTTGGTGGATTATGATATTTTTGTTAGTTTTAAAGGTGTTTCTTAATGTTTCCGGAAGGCAGCATTCGAGATATATATGATTAAATTATTCTATACGCTGACGGTATGTAGGTGAAGTTTCCCCATACAATAATTAATTTCTAATCATTCTTGCTTCTTATTTTACGTCTGCTTGAAATTAAATGACCTTCCCAGGACTAGGTTTACTTATTTTGTGAGAAATGCGTAATTTCAGTTTACAAACCTGCCCCGGACATGTGTTGACTGCAGATACAAAAATGAAAATGCAGTAATTCTTATAAAAGACAAGAAATTAAAAAAGAGCAAAACATTGTGTGGCTGAGAGCAGGTAAAGATGCAAACTACAAACTGAAGATCCTAATATCAAGTATGTTCGAACATGTAAATATCTGAATGCGTTTTAGCAAAAAACAATATAAAACTCCGAAATCCGAAGCTGTATTGAAATAACAAATTATGACATCTAAAACGTATCAAATTATAAATAATTAACAAAGAAATTAGCGTTAGCTTAGTTACTTGAAATCATCTGACTAATGCAATGCCTATATAGATTTGTTATATATTCTATCAAATTACTAAAATGTTATATACTCCATGAAAATTATAAAGTTGACCTTTCACTTTAAAAAAATGCAGATATCAATAGAGTTATCAAATTTGATATTAATAAATGACCGCTAAATTCCAAGTCAAATAAGACTGTAATAATCAGAAATCGATACGACACTGTAGAGACCACATTTTTAATTGATAAAAAAAAGTATATTTCCATTGGGACAAACGTCGAGATTTAAAAAGTTTTAAAGAAATTAGTTCCTAACTTTTATAATATTTCTTTGTAATTAGACAATTCTATTTAACTAGTGTGTAGTACAAACCCGATATATAGTTATATATTAATCTCCTTGTAGCTGTTGATTTAAATTCGATTGTCCTGTCTATGCCTGTTTTCTTGATACTGACAACGAATTCTGCATTATGTTACTTCATTTCTTCCTGATTTTGTTTGCTATATTTGCTACATAAGTTAAAAAATTCAATGTTTATTAATGGAAAAGAAAAGCCTCCACAAATAATTATCTCAGACGTTGGCAGAGTGAATTTCTTCTTTATCTAAAATTAGTTAAGCAACCTAAGCATGCTATCTCATCAGATCACTAGAAATTTTTGTTCACAATACAAGGCCAAAGTAACACTTAGTATAGATACTTACCACATGGGGCTGATGGAGATCAACTTGATAAAAGGAAAGAGTTGCATATTTTGTATGTATTTCAGATTGATAACACTAGACATCCGACTAGAAAATGTTGAGCTAGCAGTGACGAAGGCGACTTTCGCACGGCAATCAGTTAGAAATTTCATCAGTTTCGTGGAGAAAATCTATCTGGTTGAAACGTATATTCATTACAAATGGATGATGAATGAAATGTGTTGCTAAGTGACAGAAGAATGACTGCTTTAGCTGTGAATGATTGTACAGTTGAAGCAAAGGAATTTAGTTTGGCCTAACTAGATTGTCTGTTTTGACCAATTCGTTTCCTACGGCTTATCGGCACTTTGCAATTTAAAGCCAGAAAATATATTTAGATTATGAGAATGTATTTTAAATGATTTTATTGATAGAAATCTTACTAATCAAATCAGAGCTGAGGACGTGAATATGTGAATTTACATTTTCTCAGGGCTATTTAAGTATGTGTTAATATAACGAACCAATCTCGGTTATAGCTTTGCTCTACGAGTAGCTATTCTGAGTAATTATTTATTGTAACACCTGGAAGTTCACAGAACTGGTATTCAGACTCGATGTTGCTTAAAATAGGTCAACGTATCTGAGATGGTGTTTCAACGTTATTAGAACAAAAACAACCATATGAATATTTGAGTAATAAATGGGTAGCAGTGTTGAAAAAATATATCACCGACAGACTGTTGTAAATTATTTTGGGCAATATCAAAACTGGCAAAAAAGAACGAAAGACTTCCGGCGCAAGTTATTTTTGTTCTAAATAAAGGAAAATGAGTGAAATTAAGACACTTTTTATCCAGAATAGTGCTTTTAAAAGAAAATACATTTTATAATGTTCTGACTACATATTGCGTCAAAATAATTAAATCAGGGAATGGTGTAGCTTGAAGTGGGTAGGATAAAAAGGTAAGCAAATATTTTTTGCTCGTGCACATGTGTGTTCTAACCTCCGACTTCTTGAGACACACAAAATGACTCATTACATGACATATTGTAAGACAAGTTGTAGTTCAGGTTAGTCTTTTGGCGGAAAATAACTAAAAAATGCTAGTACCATGCATAGACAAAACGTATTGATTAAAGTGCTTGTGAAAGTTTAATCTTATAAAAGAGATTATGTTGGATAAACCATGAACAATTTGACTGCCGATAGGATTACGAAAATCTTTTCACAGAATAAACGGATTATCCACCATCATTCCAAACCTCTTTCACAAGTTCAAGTAGGCCATTCTGAGTTTTGATAAATCGATTAGAATGTGTCTTACACAATACCGGTAATTTATTTTTAATATTCGTAAAAGGAAAACATGACCGGAAATGATTTGCTGACATTCATGATATTGACATATTAGCGAACGTGATTTCGAAGATTGCCAGCAATAATACAAACGTCTAATCAAGTGAACAGATTCCAACTGGGTACTTTTTAGGAAATATCAGGTAATAATACGTCAACCAACTTTGGTTTCACAGGGTCATTGATGAAGGCTGTCAAAGTTTCAGTCGTTTTGCCCACCAGCCGTCATCAAGTATACAAAATTCTGAAATACATTCTTTAATTAATCTACATGTGTAACATGTTCTTTCCATGCCCCACGCATTGGATATCTAATCTTGTTGCTATTTTCGTACTGTTCAGATATTGATCACCCATTTTCATCGAATCCAAGTACACGCTACCTGGTTAATAGACTGAAATCATAGCTACTGCCACCAAATTCACGTATCAATACTTGAATCAACTAGACTATTGTCCTGTGTATTATATATATATATATATATATATATATATATATATATATGTGTGTGTGTGTGTGTGTGTGTGTGTGTGTGTATCTGAACGAGATTTTATTTAGTTTCCATAAATGCAACATTAATTTCCAAGCAATATTATATACCTCAACTGTTATTTAAAAGCCACATCTTTTCCTATCATAGAAATTAATGTTGAGAATTACCTGAAAAGCACCAACAAAAATTTGATTGAATGCCGCATACATAATGACCTTTAGTACCCTGACAATTTATTTTATTCAAGAAATAATGAAAACTATTTCATTAAAACTGAGTGTTATTAAAATACACAGTGAAACAACTAGTGACATTAGCAACTACGAAAGTATGTATTTGATTCAATGTCAGTTGCTGTCACAATCCGACTATCTGTCAATGCATCTAAATTTAAGCTGTCATCTGCGGCGGACTGAACAGGCTTAAATGATCCCTTTCATCGAAATGTCTCGACGCAAAAACTAAACGACCAATGATTGGTGGTATATTAATCAGTGAATCGCGGATGAGCCACTGGCTATGAATGCCGACACATAAATATAATCACTTTGTAAAACACTTGGGTGCTGTCCAAAACTTCTCATATTTTTCATTCCTGCCTTTTGCCAAGACGACAGCGAGTCAAATTGCTTAGAACTGGCAAATAGTAGACACGTAAATCGAGTGTGCAGTTTTAAGAAATGCTAAAGCAAAAAAAAAGAAAATGAATGCAGAATAGGAGCAGAAAATAATTTTGCTGATTCTTAGGATCTACTCAAATTTTGAGTAGTTAGGTCAGTACAAGAATGGTGTTTGATTATTTCTCATTCATGTACAGCCAGGCTTTTATAGATACTAAGCACAGTTATTATGGGGCTCAATTCCGGGTTTAAATTCAAAATAAATTATCAGAATTCTATTATATCAGTAAGTTAAGTGTCATACGTGATACACGCTTAGGCGATCATGTCTCAAAAGAGGCAAGACTAACTGAAGATTATCCTGCAATAGGATGCCTTTACTTTCTGCAGTAGAACGGTTACCCGTCAAGGTTATAAAACCCAATGTCTTATTTAACCTAAAACTAGAGGGAAGAGACGGATTAATACATTTCATAAGCTTATTTGCGCGTAAGTGAATGTAAGGAATTCAACTGGAATTCTAACTCGGCTCACCAGTTTTTGGTTCCGAACCGTTATCCATTGCACCAAAACGCACATCCTTGTAATATAGCCTACATATTTATCAGTTTTGTTTTAAATTATAACTGAAACAACTAAAAAACAGAATAAACAGAAGAATTAAGAGTTTTAAAATATTAAACAATTTTAAAAAATCATTTACAGATTCCAAAGAAATAGAACGTTATTTATGATTCATCTTGTATTGATATTATATTTTTATTCATAGAAATTTGGAAGCATCAGATATGTTTTGGCAGAAAGTTATAAAATATATTCTAATAAATTCATTTCTGAGGAACAGATTTTACAAGTCCACACTTATCGATCTTTTCAGTATTGATGGGCATTTTCTATTTATTCTTAAGATGCGTAGAAATTAAACATTCATTGCGTTATCATCTTTTCTAGGTACATTTGTTATCAATTTTGTTTCTTGATTTTGGAAGACACCAAGTTATATTGTTTTCTTATTCTTTTGTTAATTCTGTAGAAACGGTTTATGAAATATGAAGGATAACCTTCATTTAAGTCTTGATTTTTCTTTCGCTACAAGTGTGAATCATTGATCTGAAAAACCTATTTTAAAAGCTTCTTTTTTGACATTTATCAACCAGATTCAAAACATGAAGTATTTGAAAAGATATGAGTTCCTATAATATTTTGGTTTAGTAGTAACTTGCGGCATTGGACAAACTGATAAATTTGCTAGAACGGGTTAATAAACTAAATGTAAGTAGCGTATGACCTAAATTCAACTTATTACCAATATAGAAAAATTGTTTTAAGAGCAATATTTATTTGATAATCCAGTACGTACTTATCTCATCTCAGATGAAAGTGTGCAACCGAGGGCATCAGAGAAGCCATGTGGATAGGAGATATATGTCATGTCCGGAAATCATCCTCCCGGCGTAAATCCATGTTCAAATGGCGCCGTTGATCACAAAATGTTAACCGTTGATTGTCAGAGCTTCTGTGCAGATGTACTATATATATATATATATGTGTGTGTGTGTGTGTATAGATAGAGAGAGAGAGAGAGAGAGAGAGACAGAGAGAGAGACACACACACACATAGAGACACACACAGAGACACACACACACACAGAGACAGAGAGAGGAACACCCACAAAGAGACTGAGAGAGAGAGACACACACAGAGACAGAGAGAGAGACACACACAGAGACAGAGAGAGAGACACAGAGAGAGAGAGAGACACAGAGAGAGAGAGACACACACAGAGAGAGAGAGACACAGAGAGAGAGAGAGAGACACACACACACACACAGAGATACACAGAGACAGAGAGAGACGTACACACAGAGACAGACAGAGAGAGAGACACACACACACACACAGAGAGAGAGACACACACACAGAGACAGAGAGAGACACACAGAGAGTACGATGGGTAAGTTTTTATAATTTTAATTTGGTGCATGCGTGTTTTATTATTTAGTCGAGAGCACAAAATAGTAGGGTCAGTTTAGTATCATCCTTAAAAGAGCATATTGACGCAATTCACTTCCAGAAATTTGAAATGGCTAGCAGTAAAGTTTGACACACACACACACACACACACACATAGCTTGCGCGTATTTTTATAGTTATTTTAGTTAATATATGAATAATTTAAAATTTATTTTCCTTTCTATTTATCGTGGCGTAGTGTTAATATGTAATTCAGATGGAAGTGAAGCAAATTTTAACGGATCATTTCCTGCGTACTAGAGAACATTTTTAAACATCTTGAAATTTAAGCACTGTCACCAACATCTATTAAGTGACCATTGATATGCCAGTAGACATTAGTTGACCATGAGAAAACTGCAATAATTTCCTATATGTTGTAGAAACCTTGGAACCTGGTCGCTATAATTTATCCCTGTAATTGCTTGGATAAGAGCCATTAGCGTCATTCGGGTTAGAACGGGGATAACTCCGTTGTATCTGGAAACTTGTTTTGAAAATGACGAGCTGCATTTCAGTAAAGCAATGTAGGTAGCACGTTTTCGATGGACTCTCCAGCTTGTTGAAGAATGTATTTACGATGCAATCATTTCCGCTCAAATAAGAATTTCCGTGATTTTCCGTGGAGATCGATAATGTGGTTGTCAGTCGTACCTGCAAAACCTAACAACTATGAACTCACAAGAAATAGAAAAATATTTCATGAATGTAATTCAACAAAAACGTGGACAGATTTTTATCTGTTCACTATTATGATTTAATGAATAATATGAAATAAGTAAACGTTTCCACAACCTCTACTCAGAAAAATAATCTATTTCGAGAGCACTGAAACAACATCGTCAAATGTCCTAGTGTAGATTAAAACTAAATGTATTTTTATTTGCTCGAGTAGTTTAAAAAGTCGTTACTATAAGTTGTTCCATAGATAATTGCTAACATTTGTCGATTTATAAGAAAACTTTCAGTTAATTAGAAAAAACATACTCAATATATTGCCATATTGAACGCTAGATAAGAAGCAATTCATGGCTACAATATCACCCTGGGACTTACATGCCAATTTGAAAAAAAATCATATTTAAGCTCACTAGAGTAAATTTGAATTCTAATCGCAAAATGTTACTTCTAATTAGCTTGATTCTATTTGAAAAATTTGACAATAGTTAAACTGAAAGCCAATTCCCAATTAAAGTTTGATTTGTTATATTCACTTACGAACATATAACTTTGAGAAAAAACATGACTCCACTTCTTCCTCCCAGCCATGTATTAATTAGTATGTCGTGTATCACCAAATCATTGTTATCTAGCATGAAAACATGCAGAAAACGAATTAATCATCTCAAATGATCATGTGCAAAAGTAAGATCTGATATTCTATTGTTGTACCTAATTACAAAATATATCTATTAATTTAGGAATAACTGAAATCGACTAAGTTCATTGATTTATTGTTATTGAGTAATTAACCAGTAAGCAAACAACGAGAAGCTGATGGCCAATTTTACGAAACTTAATATAGCCATAATGACAACTAGTCTGCGAAAGATATACACCCGATGTGCATCAAAAGAAAATATGTGCAATACTTTGAAAGCTATAAAGCAAGTGATGCCTTTTTAAGAAACAGTACATAGTGCGCCTCGAAATGTGTGAGCGGTATTTGTGAAGAGAAATATTTGTATTTCCTTTTGAAATACTTTCCGTGAAACTAGAATAATTTCAAATAAATTCAAGGTTTTTAGCTAATAATACTGATGTGTTTATGTGCCACATTTCTTGAATTTCGACTTCTTGATATATCTTTAAAAATGTTTGAAGATTCCAAGTATATTACAATCTGCAGGAGCAGTCATGTCAATTAGAAAGAACATTCTGTGTTTTGTAAGCTTTCATCACGATGTTGGGCTGATTAGTTTTTGCTGGTATGTGTGTATTGTCAATTATAGAATGGTTTTATCACTAGCCGGGTTTAGGGTAATTTTTATACCAGTTTCTCGCAGTGTCCTTTTCTATTTTCCAGCAGAGATATTTTCCAAATATTTTACAGAGATTTATATACAGTGGATGCTAACATCGTGCAACCTGATGGCGAATTGTTTTCTGATATTTATCACATCATTTTCGTGTTAATTTTTCAGTATGTGTACTTGGAAATTTCTAGTCAGCAAGGGTTGGATTTTCACATGAGCATAACTGAAGTGTTTTGGGTTTTCTTTTTAACCTTCACTACTGCTGGCTATGTGTTTTGTCTACATCAGTTTTTGGTACGGGCAGTTTATTGATAATGAAGATCTTACCTTGCCATCGTTTTTGTATTTGCTATATTGCTTGCGTGATTAGCCTTTGCCATTGCAATGTGTGTATATATATATATATATATATATATATATATATATATATATATATTAATAACAATAATAACAATAATAACAATAATTATTAAACCGACTCTGCGTGTATTCTAATCTCAAAATTTTATAGAAGGGACTTTCTAAGACTATGAATGACCAGCAGAATCTAAATCCGTTATTGCCCTCGGCTATAAAGCTTTGGGCAAAGAGGGGGAAAAAAAGAAAACTGCTTGGGACCGACAATACATACGGTTCCTCCCAGTAAAAAGAAAAAAAACCCTCAACGGAACAAACAACCAGAAAAGAAAAGTGCTCGATACACACAACCGAAAAGTATTTAACTAGAAGGCAGTAACGCAGAGCAAACACACTAACAAAATAGCAAGATCGCCAAGACCGACCGCGGTTTCGCACAACGGCTCGTCAGGCCGTTGTGCGAAACCGCGGTCGGTCTTGGCGATCTTGCTATTTTGTTAGTATATATATATATATATATATATATATATATATATATATATATATGTTTGCCTTTCTTCACCCACCTGATATATTAACGAAAAAAGTCTGATTTATTTCATATTCTTTGACATCATTATCAAGTATTCTATATCTTACAGGTATATTCCAAACAGATTGTTTTGCGAGGCAGTTCTATTTGAACAAAACACTTGCCTCCTTCCTGGATACAAAGAAAGTTAACATATACAAGGGTGATGCATGCGGTGTCAATTGAGAAACTTTCTCGTTTGGATAATCATTCGCGTTATCTTAGTTATGGTCTAAATAATGAGTTAAAAAATTCCTTGCCCCACAGGGATAGGTAAAGTGTTTATTTCTTACATTCCTTTATTCCTAACTCGAATCTGTACTTAACACATAGGCCTATAATAGTAATTTCTCCTTCGTTCCATCTCTTTATCTAACGTTTAGGTCATTATATGCTTTTGTTCCAATCCCATAATCTTTGTGAAATAATTTACATCAATTGAGAGTGATTCTGTAATTCTCCCTTTTTTAATGTTAATTTTGCATATTCATCTAATTTTATATTATTGAAAATACCTTAAATTTAGCAAAGACTATGATATCATCCATGTAGAATCGATGATTAAACACTGACTTTTTATCCAAAGTTATTGATTAGTTCATACAATTGGAGGGATTAAGAAGAGACAGAACAAAATTGGGTGACATGGAATCTTTTTGAATGATACTTAGTCGGATATTCAAACAATTAGAAGTTGCAAATTTTAGTTGAAATTTAGGTATGTGATTTTCCACAACTGTTATATTAAAGGTTTGTACATTATTTTCGGTTAGAACCCTCTATTTTGTCTCTCACTTCTCGATGTACATGTCTACCGCCCTTACATCTCTTTTGTAGATGTCGTAATATAAGATAATATCGAACTCTTCTCAGTGGCAATTTTACCGTACAGTAAAATCATCGGAAGCTTACATCAAATGATTGTTCATTCCTGTGTTTTAGCGTTGCTGTAACATGACATTTGAACCACCACAACAGGTTTCATACCTGGGTCGGGTTTTATGAGAGATCTGCGCTTGCCTATGCAACACGTCTTCTCTCAAATCCGCTGTTGTTTTTCAAATGTAGGGTAGAGTCTAATACAACCTGGAACCGGCAAAACAGAATTAAACACCAGATTCTGTCGGGGACTCCGACTCTAAATTTGTTCCCAGGTTTTGCACTCGAGGCGTGACAAGAGAGTAAATGTTTAAAATCAGGCTTTTCCTTTTCTTAGATGGATAACCCTCCGTTTCTGAGGCCCATATGCCAGATACGAAGTGTATATCTCATTACATTGTATTAATAAACTGTTCGTGATCAACCGTACTATATTATCAATACTTTAAAAAAGAAAAAAAATTATCAAATATATTTCCTTTGTGAAAATATTTGCAACATAGTTTGAAGAAACTGACTATTCTGAAGCGATAGAATAATAGGAAAATGATACGACTCAAAACTCCATTACTATCAGTTTGTAAAGATGTGCACTTCTATAAAAAAGCATTAACTTACACTCAATGAATGAAGATATATGTTAAAATTACAGGCAAATGTTTTACACATACCGAAATGATAAAGAAATCGACGATACTAAACCAGTGGAAGATACAATCAATGCTACAAGACAGATTTTCCTTACAATTTCGTAAATTACACCTTATTAAAAAATTACACCTTCTTAAAAAAGAAAAATATTCCTTAAATATAAACAATTCAGAATTATTCGTGACAAGGTATACCTGAATTAATATATTAAATGTTTTAATATAATTCTTCATGAGACATTCTGTGAATTGTCCTAATGTTTTAAAAATCTATTTATTCCATAATTCATCTTTAAAAGTATATTTTATGATTAAATATTATAAATACATTTTAAATAATTATAACAAAACAATCACGTCTAAATATACAATAACACCGTTTTATACTTGGACACTTAGAAAAAACGAAAGATAAGAATATAACGAAAAATCTTCCTAATTGTAACGCATTAATATGCGAACAAAAAGGGGAGAGAGAGTAATATGACTGTCATTTTAAGTGTGCAAAAGATGATTCACTGCTTCAATCGGCGATAAGTTTTTATTGTATTTTTATACTCACTCAACTAGAATGTTCTTATATATTGTAACCTTTCCGCCAGAGTGTTTTTAGATTGTTATTATTTAATATTTATAGCATGATTTAAAGATTACAAGATTAATTATGAGAAAATAAATTATTGAAAATACTCTGAAATGTTGGCGTGTTTAATATGATGGCGTATCCTTTATACTACACATACTTTTTTCAGTCACATGCGTAACCATATTGAAATATTGCATATTTTTATCAATTGGAACCAAGAAAGGCTATAATTGTTCTATGATGCATCGGGCTACTCCAAGTAAAAGGGAATTGGAAAATTTTATAATGACCGGGAGAACCAATCCTAAAGAGGAAACAAGAAATGAGTATCTGCAAATGATTCACGTAGCGAGGAGAAGTGTGAACGTTTGTCTAACGGATATTGTTATGTCCATGGTTTAATCTCATACATTTGCTTTATATAAATGCATGATATGAGAAAGGTCGAATTGTGGTCTATTACCAATGTCAGGTAGGTTCTTTTATCGGGCTTTTTAGTAGTAATATACCCTAGTTTGACATTGTAACAGTTGATTGTGTTCTTTAAAGGCATTCCAATCTTAGTTGTCATATTATACCGAAAATGATTTTGAGCGTCTTAAACTACTTGAAGACACCTACCCAAACCAAGAAGTAGATTTTACTTCTTGGTTTGGGTAGGCGTTTTGAAATAGTTTAGCATTTTGAAGTAGGCAGCTCCATGGGGGTATATAGCGTGGTATATTTGTGGTTATCTCAATCTTTTCTAGATCTTGTTATAAAGACAAGCTCCTCTTACATATTCGGGTATTTTTGAATGTTTTACATAGAGGAATACTTTTAGGTTTGTTTCTTTGTAGTATTTTTGGTGAGTTTGATTCAAGTCTAAAACATTTGGAAAATTGTGTCATATATTCTGACTCCTTCCTATGAAGTTAAGAATGGCTGATGCTCGAGTGGCCCACACGGAGTCTTGATAATGTTACTTATACTTTTCTAGTCATTTCACTAGAGTCATTTATTTCTCCGATTTGTTCCTTTAACGCATGTAATATGTTACTGGCGTAAGAATTCCAAGATTCTTGTCATTTGTTACTGCGGTGTTTGTTAATTGTTGCTATTAGGTCTGTGAAGGCAATTTTCTCTTTTGAGGGTTCCAGTTCTAGTGCTTTTTATGCTGCCTGGTTAGGTCTGTGATTCTGCTTTTTATGGCCATGATTTGGTACACAGCAGAAAAATATTTTTAGTTTTAGTAATTACATCGATCTTGTTTAGAATTTTGATTGTTAAAGGGTTATGTGTTTTTCCATTTTTCAATGAAGTTAGTACTGACTTATCTGTAAATATGATGTCTTTCTTTTCCTCGGTATTTTTAATTATATCCAAAATCATTCCTATGACTGGTTCTTCGGCAATATAGATTGATGATTTATCAGGGCATCTTTTAATAATTTTCTTTTTTGTGCACTGCTGCGCATGCAACTTTATCTCCAACTTTGGATCCATCTGTATATATATTTCCATGTGGTTTTAGGATTTGTATTCGATACTTTGAAGTTCTTTGTGGTATATAATTGGATTGGTTTGCTTTTGAGTACTTAAGTCAAATATTGTTTTTGTCTATTTCCCAGCCAAGGTAGATATTTCAGTCTAACGGATTTGTGAATTATGGATATATCTATTTTGTCTTCATCTTCAGCTGGTTTATTTCGTAGTCCATGTGGTTTGCTGGTCTTTTTTTTTAAACAAAATTGTTGTGACTGAAAAACGCACTTGCATTTAGGATTTACGGGACATGATGCTAATTTGATATACTATTGTAATGCCAATTTTTCTCTTGTCCTTGACAGTGGTGGCTCGTGTGACTCAACTTAGAGGCTCTCGGCAGGAGTAGTGGCAAGTGCTCCTATTGCTTAGTCTTAGCGGTTGGCAATGGAGAGTGTTCAGCTCTTTGATATGCGATTTCCTTGTCAATTCATAAACGGAAGAGCAATAATACAGTTTACATCTTATTAATGTTTGATACAGTTTCAGAGGTATTTTTATCGGCTCCCCAATTTGTATGAGCCAAGACTGAGTACTTGAATAGATTTGTTACACTTATTCTTCAGGTACTTAATATGACGTATCAAAGTGAGTTTTTGAACAAAGACAACACCGAGGTATTTATTTTGTTTATCCACATTTATTATATCTTTATTAAATTTCAGTATAAAATTGTTATGCATTTTACGATGTTGGCAAAAATGCCTATACTTGGTATACTCTTTAGGAAAACCAAATCTATTATTTGTAAACCAATTAAATTTGTTTAGGCTTAGTTGCAGTAGCTTTTCGATTGTGCGCATATATTTGCTCTATAGCATATCATTATTATGCAATATATGGCATATTCTTTTTCGGTATTAATGTTTTTTTTTAATTATGTTGTTAATCTTCATATTAAAAAGTGTCACAGAGTATAATGCATTGTGGCTCTCCCTTTCCTTGTTCTTTCCAAGCTGAAAAAGTATCTCTAAATTTTACCCTGAATATTCTATAGCTGATAAAATCTTTTATCAGTATTGGCATTCTGCCTTTCAGGCCCATTTTCTTCAAGTCTTTCATTATCCAATCATTCCATGTCGTATCATATGTCTTTCCACATCGAAAAACACTGACACGTGTTGTTTTTTGCCTGAAAGCTTCTCGTATGTATGTTTCTAATTTTACAAAGTGGTCAGTGGAGTTTTTCTGAAACCTGCCTGATGTTCTGTGATCAGTGTTTGTTTCCAGGTACCACACCAGGCTTTTATTCACCATTCTTTCAGAAGTCTTGCATACACAACTACTGTGTGCAATAAAATGATAGTTTATTGAATCCGTAGATATTTTGGAAGGTGTGGGCATGGAAATTATTGTGGCTTGTTTATATATGTTTGGGATTTTTCGAGTAGTCCAGATATCATTATAGATTTTGAGTAAGTATTTTTTTTTGGTCATTTCCTTTAGGCATTCGTTGTGAATTTCATGTGTTGTGCGTTTTTATATAGAGTCTTGTAATTCTGTTAACGTGAATGTTTGGTTATATGTTTTGGATTTATCTGAATGTAAATTAATTTCTTCATTCTACTCGCGCTTTCTGAGTGTTTGGATTTTTTTGAAGATTGAGGAGGAAATTTTAGCAAAGTTTTCGGCTAGGTGTTCAGCTATGTCTTTATTTGTAAATCTGGTGCCCTTGTGGATAATATGTTGGTAAGGTTGTCTTGTTTTTCCGTGAAGTTTTATTAATCATGTTCCATACGTTTTTAGATTTAGCAACTGAATTCATTTTACTAACGTAATGTTGCTATAATGATAGTTTAGCCTCATCAATGATCATGCGTGCCTTAGCTTTAACATTTTTTTTAGGCATCTAAATTTTGGTTGGGCGATTTTTAAACTTCCTGTGGGATGCTCGCCTGGCTGTCACAGCTACTTTGCATTGTGTTTTGAACTAGAGGTTATTGAATTTAGAATAGGGCAAGCTTTCGGGAATATTTTGTTCAGCAATTGGTTCCAATGTGTTTGTACAGTATGTGATGTCAGTCTCTGTTTATATTTGTTTCTGTTGTCAATTTTTCTAGATAAGCATTTTGGCAACTTTGCTAGTCTGCCATTTGAATATTACATTGAGGTGTTTTATTGTCCATCTCCGGGTTCTGGCCTTCTAATATGATAGGAAAAATGTCACTTCCACAGATTTCAACATGTACTCTCTAGTTGTAATTTATGTTACAGTTTCTGAGTGCAGATATGTATTAGCCCCGTTGTTATAGAGGCATAATTGGTTCTGATCTAAAATTCTATTGTTTTCCCTCTTCCGTTTGTATCCTTATTGCCCCACACTTCAATGTGGTTATTAAAACCCGCCAACAATATGAAGGTTTAGGTAATTGTCAAACCAGTTCATTCTGTTCTCTCTTATCCAGTGTATTGTTTGCAGGTAGGTATATTGAGCAGAAAGTCAATTTTTGTTATTGTTGCTAATACTGCAATTGCTTTCAGTTTTGTATTTAATTTTACTTTGAGTGGTTCTATTATTAGCTATAATTGATGAGCCGCATGATGCTCTATTTCTCTGATCCTTTATGTAGTTTTATGACGTAGACTTTTAATGTGAAGTGAGTATTTTGATGAGTTTCCTGTAAACATGACTGCTGGGCAGAAAATGGCGATAAGAAGCATGAATTCGCAATGCTTGACCTTCTCACACTTTATGTCCATTGGAGGATTCTGTCAGCCATTTATTTTAAAAGTTGTTCTAATTTTGGTAGTCGAGGATTCTGCTCCTCGGCATCCATTGACTAAGACTTCAAATTGGTTTTGTATTTGCTTATCTTTTTTGTCGTGTGTGTAGTTGGGGAATCTCTCCTTCAACAGCCATTGATTTCAAAGCTTCAATTTTTTTTTTGTATTTCCTTTTCATTATTTTTTCGTCAGGATTTGGATATGAATGATACTGTAAGTTCTTGTTTAGCAGAAGTAAATTTGTTATCTTTCATTTGGGTTGGGTTTAAACCCTGACTTCTTTCTTCAATTGCTTGTTCTATTTGCTCTTTGCAATTGTTATTCATTTTTTTAATTAAGAATAGATATTGCCATTGATTTTGTTGCTATTTCTTTGGTCCCTTCCTACTTGTTGGGCTGTTTTATGAGAGTGACTTTGGGTTTTGCTATACCTGGTTTGATTTTTTGTATGAACTTGGGCCTGTTGTTTGGCGCCAATTGTAGTAGATTCTCTACTAACGCCTCATATTTATCTTGTTTGCATATTGTTTTTCTCGCAACCTGTGAGCATGTTTTCTCTTTCATAACCCCACCACTATTCTACGAGTCTCAGAGGAGG